>VZSF01009117.1:511027-707266 GCA_013398295.1 Chionis minor
TTTTTTTTTTTTTTTTTTTTTACAAGAAAAAATTTTTTTTGCTTAGTAATGAATTTCCTCCAGACATCGCTCTTTCAACTGACTCTGTGATTGTTTGTCTTACCACACATTCACTTCTATAGCCAATGCATATTCAATCGTCTTTTTTTTTTTTAAGAAAGCAAACACTAGTAATGCTGCCCATTATCATCTACATATGTTAAGAGGAATATCTGTTTAATTCAATCATGGCTTTCATTTTATTGAAAAGAGACTTTGTCAAAGTTTTTTTTACAGAGGAATCTAAATAGAGTTTTCAATGCTTTGTTGTTTTATCTAGCTTGCAAGCATCATACTGGCAGTGGACGCATCACACATTTTGGCATCTCCTAGTGCAAAGGGGTTTTCTTTTAATATCAATATCTCTCAGGGTGTTGTCTGCCTGAATTTATTTCTTTGGGGGATGGGTATTCCTGTCATATGTAATGACCCTTATGATGGTCTCATATGGGATTACTCTGCAGAATTACTGTGTGACCTTTACATTTTATTTGAAGTGCTGCAGTAAAATGCAAAATGACAAGAAAGGCAACTAAAATTTTCCTCGCTGACACAAAGCCAAAAAAATTTTCATTTACCAATGGAAGAAAACAGATCAATGGAAGATTAAAACTCTAAATGGAGGCGTTACACACAAATGAAACTCAAAATGATTGCTGAAGCATGAACTTCACTTACTATCTCTTCCTTTGGTTGGAAAAACATATCTTGTGGGGAAACCTGGGTCACAGAAATATGTAGAGAAAGTACTACAAACATTCAACATCCATGGTGTGACTTATTAACGACTTCAGTGCAGAAGGTGTGCTGTAATTGCTAAGATAAGCAGTGCATTATTGGGAACTTCAGGGCTATACAAGAGACCTAAAATTCCTGCATCTGCCAGCAATTATTGTTTATTTTACTCTTATAACAACTGTAAGTCCTGTTCATGGAAAACAGTCCACTTAAACACTTTTCAGACTAGTAGTGGACAAATGATAATTTGTAACACAGGTTGTCTATTTTGATGATTTTTAAAATAATTTCTTCACAATAAAAGTTCAACCTACGGATTACTGTCTGATTATTCTGTTTGCCAGGATTTGAAAAGTGCTTTGCTTACGCTCTATCTTCTCATCCTTCTATTAAATCAGTGCGTTAATCCCATCTGCTTCAGCTGCTTAATGTTTTTTAAACATGGGATTTTCTGATCACCTCTGCTACTAAGAATTTGATTCACACAATGACAAATTCTCTTTTGCATGTATTGCACACTTCTGTCCATTTTAGGGCAAGGTAGCCCTATTTTACAATGTTTGTTGTGCTGGCCTGCAAATTTATTTTCTAGGGGATGGGGCAAGAGGGCCCACACTACTTAAAAGATGGTACATGGTTTTACTCATGTAGAAAAATATTGTACGAGATATGCCAGATCTTGTCTTATGAAAAATACGTTAATTTTGCTAGTGGACTACATTTGATGGAATATGTCATTCCATTTCCTTCCCAGTTTAATCGCCATAGCTAATGGTGGTTGGTCCATCAGTTTCATAGCTCCTCAGCTGCTACATTCTTTCCCCCCCACTACTCCAGTGGAATTGCTGATGAGACATCACAACTGGAGGCATCTCAGTAATTATGAAGGATTCACCTTTTCCTTCCTTTATCATTAGTGCAGCTCCATTCTGTGGCTGCCTATTCACTGCAGTGGGATGCTATCCCACTTCCTGCATCTGGATTTAATCCTGCAGCTTCTCGGAAATGATATTTGGATGCAGGACATTTTTCATTCTTGTTCACAGATGATTCTTCTTGGGATAATTTAGGACTGGAAACGAAGTCGGCTGAGTACTTAGTCCTCCAGTATTTTTGTTTCCAAAAATTTGCTGTTATGCTCAACTAGAGACAGAAACATAGGCAAATTGCAAAATATTCTCAATGATTCTTTAGTAATACAGAAAGTTTGGATTAGCCCCACCACTGAAAATTTTACTTTCTCCACTATATTCTGTTAGGATCTGACTAATTATTTTTCTGCCTGGTCCAAAGACATATGCAGTGAAAACTGGCTTTCCATCTGCTTCCTAATTATTTTCATATCAGATATCTAGGTTCAGGAGAGCATTAAAAAAACTGCTAATAAAGTCGTGGATGATTTCTCACTACAGATACCAGGGCTTTTCATAGATATTGAGATCTATTATATTGAGTCATTAAATTTCTAAATCGGGGTTTTAAATGTCAAGCTGGTGACAGAAATTTTTTGCCTTAATGACCTATTATTAACCTCTCCTAGTATTTTTTATATGTGTATAAATAGATCAATGAAAATCAAGGATAATTTGAAATAAGTTAATGTAAATCACATGGTGCCTGAAATGCGGTTTACTGCATGAAACAGAGCTTCAACTAACGTGAATTATTTCTGGATTTTAGTAGAACCAGTAAGGTTACTCAGCATAATGAATCTACTTCTTGAATTGCAGGATAACTAATTCCTTTCACTCGATCAGGAGAGAGGACTCAGGAGATGCAGGTTTTATTTCCCCTCTACTATGGGCTTGACAAGGTACCAAGAATATCCAGTTATTCTTCTCAGTATCTCAGTTTTCCAATACACGAAACAAAAATTCTATTGACTTCTTGGTATAGTGCTGTAAGGTCTCCTGGCTGAAAAGAGTGCTAAGAGTTGGGTAAAATCATGATGAGATTATACAGTTTCAAAATTCTCATCCATATAGCTGACACCACATTATCTGACTCACCTGAAGACTTGTATATTTTCCTCAATAATTACATTAAATGCATTTACTGTATTTTAGTTCTCACTTATTTCTGGTAATGCAAAAATGTTTTGTTACTTATACTATTCTATAACTACTTTTAATGTATTGATTTTTTGTTAATGAATGCTGCAATTCATGAAAAGCTGTAAGTAACATAAATGCATAAACAAGTATTTTCCATGTCTTAAAAAACCTCAGTGTATTGTAACAGAATATGAATCGATTAACCAGAGTATTTTTTTATTTGCACTCTATCAACCATTCCTAATTTTTTACAGTATCTAAAGTACATCTAGAAATGCAGATATATTTTTCTAGAGAAATGCAATCATTTCATAGCATGTTATTGATCACTTAGTCACAGAAATTTTAGCTAGCAAGTTTTTCACATCCACCTAGTTGAGGAAAGAGTGATCTGGTCTTACACATACTGGGAATTATCAGGTTTTTGGTAGTGAAGATTTAGAAAGGAAATGTTCTTTTCAGTGGTTGTGTTTGAGAAGAGTGTAGAAGCAATTATTAGGTAGTGATGGGTAGGAGAAGAGTTCTCCTTAAAGACAAAGGGGAAATACCTGTGGTTACTGTCTACAATGTAAGTCGCACGCTTAGTATTTTACTTGAAATAGAGTCTTTGAGGAAGAAAGACTTTAATCTAAATGAAGTAGCTTTAAAAACGCCTTGGCTTAATTACTTTAATTACTGGAGTTAGTGGCCCATATACTACACCAAGAAATAAATGGTTTCTATGTATTTTTTTGCATATTATGAAAATTAGCAAAAAAAAGTATCACTGAAAACTAAATCATAATTTTCTAAAACAGATTAGAATGAAATAGAATTCTGTGATGAAAGGTCATCATTACTATTAAATGAATAGGTTAGTGGCCTAAATTATTTAGTCACTAATGATGAAGGGGGTTTTCTATGTTCCTATTTTCTTTCTTACATCTCACTGATAGCTAGCATCAGTTTCCTTCCTTTCCTTCTTATGTGAAGGAGGAAAACTAGGTGTAAGAAGTATGTTTGTGTGTGAACTTATTTGAAATGAGTCCTCTTTTTTTTTTTTTAACCTCAGCTGCTTTTAACAAAGAAACCCAAAGCAGCTTCCATATTATTACCAGTAAATTCTGTTTACTATGAAAATTAGAATTTCTCAGCTGTAACTCACCTAGAAGCCTCTGACTCTCAAAAGCCATGCATCATAAAAAGCTTGACAAGTAATGAAATATATGAAGACTTTTAAAAGCAGTGATCTTCTCTGAGAAGGAGGTAAGACTTTATTCAGTTACTCACTATGGTCAAACCTCAAAATCTCAGCTAACACAAATATGAAAAACAGATTACATAGAACTTCTGAAGACTGTACTAAATACCACAACAGTGTCATGAAACTGGCCTTTTTTGTTGTTAGGATCACTATCAGACTGACGTGAACACTCAATTTCAGTACATTCATTTGAAAATTAAACAGATGTTCAATTTTTGCCTCTGTGAAGGAACTATTATAGCAGCATAAAGGTATGACGACAGACATCTGTTCAACTGCACATACATCTATCTTGGAGATTTGCTAATTTTTGTGTTTCTAAATAAATCTTCATTTAAGGATGCCAAATATTTAAAAAAAATGGAAACTGAACATAAAAATCTCTACAAGATATACAAGCACTACATGCATTTCATAGAAAAAAGCAGAAACAAGAATAAGTGGTTTGCCCAAGCTCAAAGAATATATGAAAAGCAGAGCGCAGGTGAGCTGTTCATAGTCCTGCTGCTCAAACTGAGATGCTAGCCCCAGAGAAGTCCATGGCTGCTTTCTGACCGCATCCCCAGGGAGGGAACTTCGCCCAGAATCATTTGCCCCAAACACTAGAGAAAACATTGCCTCTATCTGCTTACTCCACCATTAAATTCCAGAAAAAGTTACAAGACTATATTAAAGTACAGCTGTTACATAAAAATGCTTTGAAAGAAAGTAAACAGGAGGACGCTAGGTTAACTAATCTTCCTTAAAATCCTGCATTTTAGAAATATATAAAATTCATACAGTTTATACAAACATACTTGTATAAATATATCAATATAGTTGGGGGAAAGTGGGGCTTTTGAGAAAAATGCTTCCATCTTTCATTTGTTGAATTCCGAGATTATAAACTAGAGAGAGTAGGCACAGAAATTACAAGAAAATATCAGTTCAAAAATGGAATTACATAAACATGACCTATCGAACTGTGTAATTTCCCTTGTAGCAAAAATATTTTTAATAAAGATTCAAATTCAAATACAACTCTTATCCTAATATAACCCCCAAGTAATCTCTGAATAAAAAACATTAATTTGTTCATGACAAATGTCAGTCACATAGCAAAGTGAAAAAGCAACTGACTAAATAACTTAACCTATATGACTGTAATTAAAATTAGACATACTACTATTAGGGCTTTCTGATTTTTAAACCAGATGTTTATTTTTTGAGAAATAATGGATATCACATGGCACATTTAAACATTTAAATTAATGTTAGATAGTAAACCAATTGCAACACAGGATTAAGAAGTCCAGATCTTTTCATTCAGTTTTAGAGGCAAAGTAGGAGACTGCCTGAGTTGCTGGAATTTAACCGTTTAAGTCTGTCACATAAAGAGGCTTATGCCTCTTAAAAATAATTAGAATTGGCATCAGCAATATTTTTGTCACTGCTGTTGAACTACTTTGTTCTTGACAAAGATTCATGTTGCAAATCATGACTTAGACTTGGTTAAAAAGAATCCTCTAGGCTTGACAAAATAAAATTGCATTTACAATATTTAAGGAAGTTGTACTAAATTTATTTGACCTCCTGGATAAAGCCTTGGACAGGCTACTCTTAATAAAAGCATGACTGAGTTCCATATACAATACTTTGAATATAAATGTGTATTTATATATGTCAAAGTTGGACAGCACTATTATATCTTAAAATATTTAAAGAGCTAAAGAGCAAAAGTGTTGCAGCTTTTCTGACAAGTCCCCATTTTGTAACTAGTGATATTTAATATTTTTTTCTTGAGCTCCTATCAACCAGGTGTAATTGTGATTTATTAGTTTACCATAAATATTCAGCTGTGTTGCTAATTCAGGATTCATTTAAGATTTGGAAGAAACTTTCACAACTTTATTTTACTCCTTCCTCTGACCTTAAAACTGTACTTATATCAGGAAGAGCAGATAGGAAACATTCTGTGCTATAAAGATATTTGAAATCTTTATTTAGTATGGCTAACATTACTGTTGACACCTTGGGTAGCAGTAGCACCTCATCGAACTGAAGAAAGAAATACTTTGGAAGCAAATGTCTGCCTCGAGGAGAACAGCTGAATTAAGACCAAAGATCTAGTTATTTCAGGTACCCTTTTCTGCCTCTCAGTATCAAGGTGCAACAATGCAACTGTACTTTGATCATCTGCTCTATAATCGCACATCATCTTCTGCAAGCAAGACACAGACAAAAACCAAAAAGCATGTAAAACACAGGCTACAGAAACATAGATAAAAACCAGCTATTAGCTGCATTTTTCTGGCTGCTTTTTTGTGCAAGAGAAAAAAGAGAAAACAAGAGTCACATGGTTTACAAGGCAATTTCTGAAACAGAGGCATTAAAAAAAACAAAGAAGAAAAAACGCCTATGGCTTTTGATGGAAAAAAAAATCACTTAAACTGATCTGGGATTGGAAGGAATACATTTAAAGAAATGCAGCAGATGGAGAGCAGAATAACATCTTGAGTTAATTTATTTTTGAAGTACACAATGAGTTTTAGGATATAATTGAATTAAAGAGTCACAGGATGAAATAACCTTCTTGTTCTGCATATTGTTTTCACAAAAACAAGAATAGCAAGTTCAGGTTCTTAGAAAAATCAGCATAAATTCTTTAATTTTTTACTCAAGGGATCTAATATAAGCCTGCTGGTTGATTAATATGTCTAAGTGTAGCAGCAAAATGGCCAGTCACCAGGTGCCTAGACTGCTTGATTATTTAGGCATCATCAGAATACAATGCTTGTCATGCAAGTGTACCAGTTCTGTGATCCAGCAGCAGCTGAAAGTGAAATGTTTCTTCTGCTTTCTAAGGTAAGTGCTTTAGCAGCTTTCTTCAAAACATACAGTAATAAATGCCTATACTACAGTGGCCTACAAAAGCTACAGTCTTCCATACCTAGACTGGTTTCAGTATTAATTCCATGTTCTTAAAATCAATATGCATGTGTAAACAAGACAAGACATTTTCATATCTGGAAATACATAAAAAATAATGTTTTATTAATCCAGTGGCTAACTTCTGTTGCTTCATGGAAAATGTCAAGTCTGTCAATTAAAGGCATTAATCCACCCTGCCAGAAGTGTTTTCCTTTACTTACCATGCAGGTAGGTGGGTTAGACAGTGCACACACAGTCCCCATTGCCCCAAATCACGTATAGCTAAGGAAAAACTTCTAGACAATGTGAATCACAGAATCAACAGGGTTGGAAGGGTCCTCTAGAGATCATCTGGTTCAATCCCTCTGCCAGAGCAGGTTCACCTACAGCAGGTTGCACAGGTGGGTTCTTAATGGCTCCAGAGTCGGAGACTCCACCACCTCTCTGGGCAGCCTGTTCCAGTGCTCTGCCACCCTCAAAGTAAAGAAGTTCCTCCTCGGGTTTAGATGGAACTTCTTATGTTCAAGTTTGTGCCCATTACCTCTTGTCCTATCACTGGGCACCACTGAAAAAAAGACTGGTCCTCTTGGCACCCTCCCTTTAAGTATTTATAAGCATTGATAAGGTCCTCCCTCAGTCTCCAGACTAAAACCACCCCACTCCTTCAGCCTTTCCTCATAGATCCAGCCCCCTAATCATCTTTGTAGCCCTTCGCTGTACCTTCTCTGGCAGTTCCCTGTCCCTCTTGAACGAGGGAGTCCAGAACTGAACGCAGTGGTCCAGATGCAGCCTTACTAGGGCAGAGTAAAGGGGGAGGATGACCTCCCTCAACCTGCTGGCCACACTCCTCCTCCTGATGCACCCCAGGATGCCATTGGCCTTCTTGGCCACAAGGGCACATTGCTGCCTCATGGTCATCCTATTTTCTACCAGGACTCCAAGGTCCCTCTTTGCACAGCTGCTTTCCAGCAGGTCAGCCCCCAACCTGTACTGCTGCATGGGGTTATTCCTCCCCAGGTGAAGCACCCTACACTTGCTTTTGTTGAACTTCACAAGGTTTCTCCCTGCCCAACTCTCCAGCCTGTCCAGGTCGCGTTGAATGGCAGCTCAGCCTTCTGGGGTGTCAGCCACCCCTCCCAGTTGTGTGTCATCAGCAAACTTGCTGATGGTACACTCCATCCCTTCATCCAGGTCATTGATGAATACATTGAACAGGACTGGACACAGTGCTGACCCCTGAGGAACGCGACTAGTCACAGGCCTCCAACTAGACTGAATTATAGCCAAGTTGTTCTTTTATCTTTGATGAAAATTTGTTGTGGGAAAAATGTAGAGCTGAGATATGCAAAGATATATCTAGAAGGACAGTTAAATTTTACTGAAGTTACATCAGAGGTTTTAAAATCCATGAACAGATTTCTTTCCCTACAGTAGGAATAAAACCCAAAATCTATCCCAAAAGGCTCTTGTAGAACTGTTGATACAACTGTTGATACTAGCTCCCCCCATTTTGTTTCCTTGAATTTTTAATCTACTCCAGGTCTAGTTTACTTTACTGAAAGGGATGTCTCCCAACCCCCACCCCACCATTAGTTTTTTTCCTTCTGGTGAAGACCACTTCTGTTCCCTTGAGGTAATACACAACGACCTCTCCAGACCACTTCCCTCTCCTTAGTTGCATGACAAGTACACCATAACATTTAAAATACAAAGGCTCAGTCAAACGATTTGCACAGAGATCATGTCCTGGCAACACTTCACACACTTGTAGCTACCAGTAAGATTGAATTTAATTGTTTCTTGAAAGCAATGGGTGCAGTATAACTGTATATTTTTTTCAGTGAGAAAAATGGTCATGATCTGTAAACTTATATACATAACTGATAACAGTTGTCACATGTTCATGTGAAATTTTTCTGTGCAAATCTTAATTTTCATCTATTTAGAGATGATACACATTCCAGTGAAGTGGACCATAGCAAGGGGATCTCATTAGGTATTGCTCCTCAGAAGAAGAAAAAAATAATTTTACTTCTGTCAGTTCTTTATTGCATTTGCATATTCAACTATAAGTGAATTATATGGTCCAGGCCAGATCGCCCACAGAGAATAAAATCTGCATAGAGCATTGGCATCCTAGAGCTGAAACAAAACTGAATATGGAAAAAGAGCATATCTACTGTCTCTGCCAGTTATTGTTGGATAACCTCTCTGAAAAGGTCTGGCTAAGAATCCACTGAGCAGTTCATTGTTTTGTAAGCTGTTACAACACGCTAAACTATGACTTGGCATCTTCAAGGGCAGAAGGTTACTGGAGCTAGGCTAGTTCTTTCACACACACACCCTACTTTTTTTTTGCTAGAGGTATTTCATGATATGAGGTGTGCAGTAAAATCTATCCTAAACTATTCAGCATATCTTCTGATGACAGGTAACTTTTCACTACATGCTTCACTCTCCTTCCCTTGCTAAAAGCTGGCAGCTTCTGCACACTCTTCACTGTGCAGGTGCTTTCTTTTGGCAGACTTATTCAGATAATAGAGCAATCCAATCAAAACATCACTGGGAACCCTTGACAGAACATTTGCTGCTTTAGAAACATTTGCACTCACCATATGGCAAGGGCAGCTTAGGCTATGAAACTGTGATAATTTTGGGTTTTACTCAGTGAGGGCATCTGAGATTTATGACGGCCAAAATTCATTAAGTGATGACAAAGCCATCCAAATGTTTCAAACAATTTTGTAGGATATTTCCAGAGCTGAGTAAAGGAGAGGCATTTGGCTTTCATTGCCATTTATACAAAGACATATCTATTTCAACAACCATTCTGTACCTTACAACCACCAACCCATATTAAAGTGAGGCAGCGGCTTTCTACAGCAATGTAACAAAATGCAACAGCTTGCAATAGTGGTCATATTGTTTGCATTTTTTATTCAGCATTTTGAGTAATGTACTTACCAGAACATGAAAAAATAAAAACATGACAGGAATGATAATCAGATTGCATCTTTCACATTTTAAAGGCACTACAGTTCTTAAATATACCACACTCTTTAATTTGCTTTTAAAACAGAATCAGCTAATTTGTATTTACTGTAATTTTTAGAATTGGAATCTTTTCTATATTCCCCGACATGCAAAATATGGATAATACTTCTTACGTTATTCAATGCCATTATTATAAGATCTCACCATAAATAGTTACAAAATATGCACTAGCATAAACTAGCAAGAACAATTAAAAACCCTCACAGATTATTGCTTGTTAGTTTATCTATACACCAGATTTCATGGCAATAGCATTTTTACGTGTTCATGTTTCAATGGCCACAAGCAATTTTTACTCCCATTTACTCTTCAGCCAAAGGAGCTTCTGAAAAACACTTTTAGCCCTCTCCTACGGATACAAGGTTACTCACTAGCCAGGTATTAGATATAATATTTATTATTCTGTACACTGATGTGCAAATTAAACATTTCCTGTTGGTGACTGCTTCACTTCCCTCAGCATTGGTTCCAACAATTAATTTGATGTCAGAAGACTAATTATCATAACCAAGCGGATCAGCGGTACTTCATTAAAAAAAAATTGTTGAGCTCTCACTTATTTTAATAAGTGAAAGAGTAAACCCATGTTACATATGCCCGTGTTTCCTGAGAGATACAAAGACTAAAGCTCACCTACTTGAGAGATTACTCCAAAAGACAATGGACTCGAGACCATCTTTTCTCCCTCTACTGACTTAAGTAATATTTGAACAATGCAGTTTCTACCTAGCCCATCCCGTAACATAAAAATTGTATGGCATTAGAAATAAAAAGTGCCATCTTCCAAAAGCTTCTATAAACTGAAAGGAAAAGGGGATTGAACATATGAGGTCTTGGAACATGAATTGGGAGTAATGCCTCTTTTGTTTGATCTCTGAGCCAATAGCTAAAAAAAAAAAAATATTAAATTGGATTTATGTCTTTCTTTAGCAGGAAAGATGAGCAGCATATCTATAGCCTGGAACAGAAGCTAGTTTTACTGCCAATTAAAACTTAACCACGATCTTTTTCCCATTGCCAAAGAAAAAGTCAAAATTACAGGAAAATAAAAAAAAAATAAAAAATCCCTTCCTACCACTTGTGCTGGGCTCCCTGTTCATATGGATGCTTCTCCATTTTACTGTCCTCAACTGATACAGTTGTGCTAGATTATTCCAAAGTAACACAATGCCTACTAACATCACTGAAAGGCTTTGAGCAGTTGTATTTCAAAGAGCATGATCCTGGGGGCAGATAATCCTGAAGCACCATACTGGTACGTTGTTTAGTGGTTGGTATTTAGATGACAAAAGTCTAAAATTATGAGTCAGGGAAGGGAAATAATATAGCAATATAGACTAGAGATTGTATTTTCATGAACTGCAGCACAGTCCCACTAAGCTGAGACAAAGGATTAAAATAATCTAGCTTTCTGTGAACCAACTCTCTTAACTTAGATGACATGTAGGATAAGACAATGAAAGCTGAGTTGTTTCTATTCAAAGTTACCCTTGGGCCAGAATCCTTATATAGCCCTACACTCCCTTCCTCATATAAATATATATAAGTCTTCTAACGTTATCAGCATTTTATGAACTACACAGAGTTTTTTTACTTGCTAGACAATTAAGACTAGGAAAAAAAATTAAAACCAGACCATAACACTAAAAAAACCCCCACATTCTATTTATATATCTACTGGGGAACATCTCATTTCTACACAAACTATTACAAAACAGTATTCGCAAGTCATAAAGTATTATTTTAAAAAAAAAAATCTTTCTCCAGATATTCTGTAATGCAAACAGGTCCGTAGGAGCTTTTCATCTCTGAATGTGAAAAATCTTACATGCAATGTATACAAGCAGAGTTTGAGAGGCTAGTTTGTTAAACAAAATCATTTGCTGTTTCCTTTCAAGTACAGATTTATACACATTACAAATACACAAATATACATTTCCTGAAATTGCTGGAGACGAGTATTTCTTAAAATATTGCTGTTACATGAACACAGCACATGCAGCACTTGCAGGACAAGTTATCTATTCAAGACATATTCAGATGTAACAGTATGAGAATACAAAAGTAATTGTCAAGAACCTCAGATTTTGAAATGTGAAAAATAATGTGAAATTAAACGTGAAAATACTTTAAAAGCAGCTTGAAAAGCTACTTGAAAGAGAGGGGATACACTGCCTAGACAAACAACTTTTCTCCTACATTTTATATACAAGTTATCTTACTTTGTATTTTAAATATTGTTATCCTATTTTATTGTATATTGTGTAGAAATCTTTCATGTACACTGATGTTTTAAAGGACTCTGCTTTTTGCAAAATCAAATTTCAAAATAGACAAAATGTCCCCAACACACACATTTCCACATGAAATCTTGTTGACATGTTAAGATAGCTGGAAAGGTTACTCGTTCTCACTTTTTTCCCCATAGTAGCTGGGCTTACAGCAACCTTCATGTGTACTTTTGATTTTTACTATCACCATATGAAATATCAGATCTGTGCAGTATTTAGACATGTAGTGAAAAGAGTAAAAACTAAAATTATTTCTCATGACTTTTAATTCTGTCATATAGCTATCTTAAATGTCATGTTTTACAGATAATTTGATGCTTGAAATACTCAGCTGACTAAGAATTCTACATCAAATCATCTTCCAGTGTTCTTAAACATAAACAAATAAATTTTAAAATTCTAAAGTGACTTAAGTACCCACTACCTGCAGTATAAACAGGTAGAAGTGTTATAATTGAATGTGTATGTTTTGGATTTTAAGAGGACCATTAATTCCTTACAGTAGTTTGAATGATATACACTAACAAAGTGCACTTCAAAGAAAGTGTGGTCATGCATAACGCAGCAAAGATTAATGTCTACAGAGGAGATGAAGGTTCTGCGTTTTCCCTAGGAGAGGGATCATTTCATTACAGTCAGAGCTCAAGTTATATGATCAACATACAGAACATGCAGAATTTAACATATATTGGAAGAAAGGATATGCATACAGTCAGCTTTAAAGACTTGAAATAAGGGAGACAAAAAATTAAGCTCCTCCATAGTGTTATAGAGGTGCCATGCCTGTGTGAGATTCCTTCTCCAAATCATTTATACATTTGAAAGGCTTTTCACTAGCTATTAATTTTAGAAAGGGCATAGGTGTCTCCCATAATGTTCCTGAAGTTAGATTGTTAAAAGTTGATGAGTGAACACTCCCACAGTCTCTGACAGCAAAATCAACTTTTCAGGTTTAAGGATATTAATCTTTATTAACTTTGTTCACATCCATTAACTGTATTCAACTGGAAGAAAGCATTCCAATGACTTACCTTCCTCTCTCTCCTTCATCTTCCTCTTACTAAAGAGGATGTTATTTTATTCAGTCCTGCAATCTGCAGTATTTTATCTAAACAGATAATTCTGTACATTAGAGGAATCCACAACCATCTCCACAACTCATTCTTAAACGTAGATAATTTTACAAAAGCCCAGTCATTACAGGACTCCGGAGTCCAAGCACTATTGAAACTAAATGGAGATTACGTTCTTAACTTATTTGTAATCTCTATCCTTGAGTATTTGCAAACTCATCTTATGGTGCTCTAGGCTTAACCTCCATAATTCTTTCCAAATATCAGGAAGCATTCCAGCGTACAGATCAAGCCTTGTTTATGCTGCTACTGAAGGTAATACATTTGCTCTGCTAAGGAACATACAAAGAAATTGAGCTACCTAATGGGCTGACCTCTGGATCTAGCTAGATCAAATTGAGGTCTATAAGATCTATCTGAACACACAGACCAGGTTTACTCTCATGCATCCAAACCCTGTCGGACATAGATTGGAGTAGTCATTTATAGCAGAAGCAAAAACCGTTCACGGGCTTGTTCTAGAAACAAGACTTTATCCTATTACTGAAACCATATCACTGCAAAACTGCAATACAAGAAGCAAGTATATGAAAGCCTCATTTAGATCTACTACAACTCTCTTTGAAGCGCTTATATTTGAAAGCTACAGCAATCAAAAGCTATTCAAAAGCTCCACTTCAACCAAAATCACAGTTAGAGAAGGTAAAGATATGCAGATAAAATAATTGCTATAAGGTGAGGGCAGTCTGAAAGATAAATAAGTCACGACTTTCTCATAAAACCTTCTTTTGAATATATTATATCAGGTTTGTTATTTTTCATATTTTAGCATTAGACTAGAAGCTTAGGGGATTTTTAGGGGGGCGCATTTTAGAGGCAACTCCTGTCTGGTCATGAACATTCTACAAAGGTAGAAATAGCTTTAAGTTGTTTCTGTACGGATGTGTGTACCCACTCCTCCTTAAGACATCCCCGTTGGTCTCTGCCCAGATCCTGGGTAAATTCTAAGTGCTACTACTACAATAATCAAAGTATGACATTGTGCATATGCTCAGTTTCACACAAAGTGTTTGAAGAAAGCACGAGAAACTCTTGAAATTAGAAAAAAGTCAGAAGTAATATTAATCTACTCATAGCACAGACAGTATGTTTTTCTAGTAGTATGATAATAACAAGCAATTTCTTTGCTTTTATTCAAGTTCTCTTCCAAAACGATTCTGAAATAATTTTAGACATTCTATTAACTATTCCATGTTCTTGAGACAGGAGTAAACTTCATACTGACATAGAAAATCTGAGTTTAATTATTAAGCCCAGTTATTAAGTCCTGGTTTCTTAAATGTAAACAGATGCATACCTGCATACCACATTTATGATGCAAGAACAAAAGTGTTTAATTTAAAAGTTTTACTAATATATATATATACAGATGCCAAAATAGAATAGATGCTTTGTGTGTTTTTCTTTACCAGTGATCTCTCCAGTTGTGCAAGAAGAATCAAGCAGAAGAAAGTGTCAAAACAGACATTTTCTTGGAGAAAGAAGTGTCAATATTTGAGATGTAGATGATTGGGCCATGATGTTTATTTTTAATTAGAGCTGAAAATTTGGCCTCCAACTGTTTACAGGAAATCTGTACACTTAAAGGACGGAGTTTATTACAGTGCCAGTACTGTGTTGTCTCAGCTGCTTTTATATTGATTAGCTGTGCTTTCATGGGATGTCAGATGTCTCCTGAATTGTGATTGTGCTTTTCATGCACTTCCTTCACCCATTAGAAGTGAATTAAAACAAAAATCCTTTAATATAGTTACTATATCAATAAGGTTTTTGTGATGTGTATGTGGCTGACAAGGCAAAGAAAAAGTCTTATGAAATACTGTCAAGTTCCACTCTCCTGATCATGTGGATTTTCAAGTTATGTATTGTTTTAATAACTATAATCGTAATAGTAAAATGAAAGGGAGCACTCCAAGAAAAGACTAGAATGCAAATCAAAATCTGAATCCTGTTCTCAGCTCTAAGTCAGCGCTCTTGATCAAACCATCCACATGTGAGTTACAAAATATTCCCTTCTCCTCCTGCAATTATCTATCTATTTTAATATTAAGATATCTGTAGCAGGATATACACCTTTTTCACACTTAGCACATATTAGCCCAGGTCAATTCTGAATACCAAATAAAGACAAACTGCAGATTTCTTCATGGAGTGGTAAGCGTTCAAGGGATGCCTACGATCAACTTCAGAATACATTTGTATTTAGCTTCATTCCATTATTGTAACTTCCCAAGGAAGCAGCACTGAATTGTTTGCCTGAATCTTCAAATTAAGTAGGAATAGAAGCTTAGAAATCTTTGTCATCAAGACAGAGAGATCCACAAAATCCTTCAATACAGTAGTTTTTTCCTCTTAACTGTAAATAGAATTTCTAGTAGAAAAACAGCTGAGAAAGGGGAACACTGAAAGACTGTTAGTTTCTGCCTTCATGAAAACCAAAGGAATGTTTTTCTAGCCTTTCTTCACCATCTACAAACAAATTCCTTATCACGGTTTCTCTTTATCATAGTTTACAGCTATTTAAAAAAATCATACTCTTTCTCTTAAGAGTCTTTTTAATGTTTTAATAACAATAATATGGTCTACAACTCTAAACATGGCATCATGAATATAAGTAGTTGGACAAATCCATTTTCAAAGCTAAGCACTGCTAGACTAAAATTTACAGTTAAAAGGTGTTTTCTAAAAAAATAAACAAATCTTTGTACAGATAAAAAAATGTCACTTAGTGCATCGAGTTCATATTAACTGCCAGTGCCACAACCAATGTTCTTTTAGAACTACTGTTTTCTCCTTTTTTACTGCAGCTTGACAAATTGATAGGTAGATCAGCCACATAGAAACTCTCAGATTTATGTTGATACATAGTAGGATATACAAGATGCTTTCCTTTGTTGTGTTCCCCTACCCTCATCTGCCCCTCTCCAACTGCCTACACTATTTTTTATGCCTAAAAATTAGATATAAGCAGGTTTCTAAAACTATCTTGGTTTTAGCTAATTTCCAATTACAGTATGAATCATCAAAATCTAACCTAAACTTCTTTGGGTTAAGTAACTATGCAAAACCCCAAGATTTTAGGCATGATCCCCCTCAAATAGGGAACAATCTGAGTATGGATTACATTGTATCTGCCTCAATTACTGTAGGCAATGGCTTTGTTTTTCATGTGGAAGATTAGTAAATGTGCTAAGCTTAACTGCATTAGAATTAATAAGCCGAATAAGAGTTGGCAGTGTGCCCAGGTGGCCAAGAAGGCCAACAGCATCCTGGCTTGGATCAGAAACAGCACGGCCAGCAGGGCTGGGGAAGTGATCATGTCCCTGTATTCAGCACTGGCGAGGCCGCAGCTTGAATATTGTGTTCAGTTTTGGGCCCCTCACTACAAGACAGACATTGAGGTGCTAGAGCATGTCCAAAGAAGGGCAACAAAGCTGGGGAGAGGTCTAGAGAACAAATCTTATGAGGAGCAGCTACGGGAACTGGAGTTGTTTAGCCTGGAGAAAAAGAGGCTGAGGGGAGACCTTATTGGTCTCTACAACTGCCTTACAGGAGGTTGTAGAGAGGTGGGGGTTGGTCTCTTCTTCCAAGTAACAAGCAATAGGACAAGAGGAAACTGCCTCAAGTTGCACCAGTGGAGGTTTAGATGGGATCTTAGGAAAAAATTCTTCACTAAATTCACAGGAATTCTTCACTGGGTTGCCAGTCATTAGAACAGGCTGCCCAGGGAAGTGGTGGAGTTGCCATCCCTGGAGGTATTTAAAAGATGTGTAGATGTAGTGCTGACGGACATGGTTTGGTAGTAACTTGACACAGTGCTAGGTTAATGGTAGGCCTCGATGATCTTAAAGGTCTCTTCCAACCGAAACAATTGAATGACTCTATGAATTCCTTGTTCTGCTTTGCCTGCATGTGTGGCTTTTGCTCTATTAAATTGTCTTATCTCAGCCCATGAGTTTTTTCTCACTTTTACTCTTCCCATTCTCTCCCCCAACCATGCTGAGGGGAAGGAGTGAGTGGCTGCGTGATTCTAGCTGCCAGCTGGGGTTAAACCACAACAATGTAATTAAGTATTTCTTTTTTCATCGCAAAGAAGCATTAAGCCTTCAATAAAAGAAAAAGAAAGTTAACGAAGAGTAAGTTTTCAATAGTTCATGATATAGAGAAGTACAAAATACTATAGATATTAAGAGAAAAATCAAACATGACTGCAGCTTACTTTTATACTCCTTTGTCATACCTCTCTTTCTCTTTGATACAAGCATGTTCCATTAGTCTAGTATGGAGACGTATACTCTGGGAAGAGTTTCAGCTAAATTTTTGCCTTAATGAAACTGCAGAATGGGATGCAAAATTACCATTACATATGCTTATACTGATATGCTAGAGCTCTTACCGTCCACTCTTGAGATATTTGTCTCTTATCCTAGCATTGAGAAACAGAGAAAAACAGCTATTTTTAATGCATGCATTTACTGTTTTCCTCTAATTTTGAAATAGAGATTGCTACAGATTTTAGAGTAAATTGCATGCTAAATGTTACCCTGTCACTCTCAAATGTCCAATTACATGTCCATCTTAGTCAAAATGCAAAGCTACTCAAGTTCTGTGATCTCATGAATTACCTGCTTGCCTTATCCATGTTTGTGAGCCCCTTTTAAAGCGGCTTCGAAGCAACTAGTTTTATTCATAAATATTCATAACACCACCTCCATGCATAAATACCAACCAAAAGAAATCTGAACTAAAGATGTTTTTCCCCCAAGTAATATGTTATTTTAGTAAAAGTTCACTAAAAGAATACATGTATTACAGTTTGAAGAGCAGATTAGTCTTATTCTACCAATAACAGGATATTTTACAAAGAAAATAAATACTGCTCTTACAGTTCTAGAACTACAGGATTTTTTGAAAAAAATTTAATATTGTTTTGATTTCTGTTGAACATGTTCTTGTGGGTTTAGTGAACCTTACAAAGTCTCCACGATACAATTCTGTCCTGTTTTGTCTGGGATAGAGTTAATTTTCTTCCCAGTAGCTGGTATATGCTGTGTTTTGGATTTAGGATGACAATAATGTTGACAACACACATTAGTTTTAGTTATTGCTAAGGATGCTGACGGGTGCCTAAGAAGCTGGGAGAAGTCACAGCAAGGACAGCTGACCCAAACTGGCCAAAGGGACATTCGATACCATATGACATCATGCAACAGTAAAAATAGGGAGAGTTGGCTAGGGGGTAAAGGTAACTGCTTGGGGACTGTCTGGGCATCAGTCATTAGGTGGTGAGCAATTGCATTGTGCCACACTTGTTTTGTATATCCTTTTATCATTAGTATTCTTCTTGTTTTCCCTTCCTTTTCTCTCCTAACAAAATATCTTTATCTGAACCTATGAGTTTTTATATTTGGGTTGGGTTTTTTTTTCTGATTCTCGCCCCCATCCCACTGGGTGGGAGTGATTGAATGGCTGCATGGTGTTTAGCTGCCTGCCAGGTTAAATCACAACAAATTCCTAGTAAAAAGACTATTTAGGTACAGAAGCATGAGGGTCTCACCCTCTTTTGTATTTTATGAATGCAAGAAAATGTAAAAGCCATGTAGCTATGTTAATTTTTCCAACTGAAGAACTATTCATGTTACCATGTACTTAAATTAATGTTTTTTGAAGCTGCAGAAATATTATAGCTCATAAAAAATGGCCTGATTAGAAATGTCTATAGCTGTCACATTTCTGTTGCAGGTTGTCCTATCATCTTTTTCCCTCCAAAGCCAACAGCAGTAGCAGAAACTCTCTCAAAGAGTTTGAAAAGTTGGCACCTATATTGTGATATTGGATTAGCCAGTTGAGATCAAATTATGAGATACCAGTTTAAAGTGCTGAAGCATTCCCCGAAGCAGCTTTCATTTAAGATATTAAATGTCATCATTTTCATACTTCATTAACTCCATAATTCAACAGAGAATAACTTCTTTCACTGCACTAGGTTTCTGGTATCATTTGTTGTGTCTTCATAAGATCTTGTTTACCTCAGAAATTAACTTAAGTAATAATCTTATTTTATGAAGGAGTACTAAATATAGTTATAAAACATAAATATTTGCTTCTTACACTTCAAAAGCTGTAAATTCCAATATTTAAACTTCTTTCAGTCACACCTCTTTAATTAGCCAATTAAGAAAGCCATTTATTCAGTCAAGCCATTTTTGAACACTAAAAAAAGTAAATAATACTATAGTAGTTCAAAAATGAACATAAGGCTGACACTGGGGAAAATTTTCATTAGAATGAGATTAAATCCTGTCCTACCTTCACAGTTTACTTATGCTGTTACAGTTAGCTGATTATTTAAATATGAACTTCTAAAGTCTGCATCCAAATAAATACTAGATATTGATGACAGAGAACTGTCTGTTCCTACTGAGTCCTAGTGCAGACAAAATCTTTGAGTCTCAGACTTTTAAATGTTCTTCAGAAATCAAATCACTCAAACAGTATACCAATGAAATCCAGCTGTATAATTCTTTTGAAGCCCCTATCATACCTTCAAACCATAACTGACTATGCTGAGGACAACAGTGTTACTGAAGTGACTTATTTCAAGAACACATTAGCTGTTTCACTGACTTTTAAGAATGGGATAGAGATTGTGTTTATCTATATCTATTCCACCAGCCTTTTTAAGGATAATTATAACAAGGGAATATTATGATAAAAAAATATTCTGAAACTGTCATAGGTACATGCATAAGTTCTTCTCCACGAGACTCCTGGAATATGAGTTTACATGGCTGAGAACTGTGTAGCTGGCATTAAATAATTCACAACAGCTGTTGGGACTTCCAGGAAAGAAAAGTGGCTAGGTGACAGAGTAATACTAACTTCTTATTACATGCAATAATTTAACATTCTGCAAGCTCTGTTCAAAACTGAAGTCCCAGTATGCTAGGTGCCCTATGTTCCTTCCTTACCACATCTGTAAGAGAACATAAACTATTAGACATGCTGAGACAAATCTAGAAGGAAGTCCTTAAGTGCAGAACACCTACGTGTCTCCCAAACAATGGGTTAACTCTTCAATATCCCCTTCAAAGGAGTTGCAAATATCAGGGATACCCATGTCACCCACTATTAAGTAAAGGTGTAGTCAGTCACATCAGAAACATATTTTGCTGACTGTTATCCTACACTCCTCCCATGGAAACGGAAGGACAGTGGAAACACTTCCTCAGAATAATTGAAAAAAAGTCTGCCAGGACTACAAAGGAAACACAGAGAAATTAACTACATTAACCAAGTGAGTTTGGTGCCAAACTTAAGTGCTCTGCATTTTACTCTTTATTACTTACTATCTTCTGACTGTACTACTCTAACTCAAAAAAAATTAGAAGTTAAAAATCTGAACTTCCTCTCCCTCCAATTCTTCTTTCTGCTAAGTTCTAAAGGGAAGAACAAAGTGTTTTTCAGGTAGGGAAACTCCTTCACTCAGTGGAGGAGCTCCAGGAGAAGGTAAGTAGGTTGAGGAGTATCAGCAAGTCTGAAAGAGAGACAGACTACTGGAATTGCACCCCACCTTCCCTGGGACAGGCCCACAGACAGACAGGGCACGTAACACAGAGGATTTCCCGTCCTCTCCATCTGGCAGAACACGGCAACTTAAAGGAGAGAGAGCAATGGTGACAAGTTCCTGCCTGGCACAGCAGGTGCATCTCCTCCATGACTATCCCACTTTCCCTTGCATAATAAGTATGAAGTTCTGCAATTGGAACTGAAAAAAACCCAAGGACAATGGTTCATCTAACTTGGAGTTGTCACCAAGGTTAAGTCAGCCTATACCCTGCATCAAAACCACTTCCATAAATAAAAGGAGATGGAACATTATCACAGGAGACTGTCTCCTGAGGGGAACAGAAGGCCCAGTGTACCAACCTGACCCATTTCGTAGGGAAGTCTGCTGCCTCCCTGGGGCCCAGGTTAAAGATGTGAAGAAAAAACTTCCTACCCTGGTAGGACCCTCAGATTATTATCCGTTATTGATTTTTAACCAGAGCTTGGCAAGGGTCAACTATACATGACAACGACTGCTGTAATTATATATGCCTGAAAATAACCCAAAAGTTATTAACAAAACTTAATTTCAGAGTGAACTATTAGTGTAATGTCTTTAAATTCCTCATGTAATACCACAAATAAAACTCAGGATAGAAGCTAAAACAAGAGGAAGAAGTTTCAATTCCTGCTTCTGATAGTTGTATTCAATAGATGTATAGGTTTTACTTTATTTGTATTTCATAGTCTCACCAAGTTCTTTGGTAATGGGGAATAAAAGAGTTTAATATATCATTATCAGTTTGAAGCTTAAATAGGATAGTAAATTATGTGCCAATGAGTTCAAAAGCATGTAGGCTGGGTAGATCCAGCTGCCACTAGTTGAGTTTGGAGATGAGTTGTATTTAAAACAAATACTAAGAAATTATCTTAATTTTGCCTGATAAAACAGTAACTAGTGACTTGTTTTAAAGACCTAACATGTGGCATGGAATGACTGAAAGTGTTTTTAAATTCACATCAGGAGTTTAAGAATTTTTAAGTGTAATTAACAACAGAAATGAAGTCTCAAAGCGAGACTAGCCTAAGGATTATCAGCCATCTAAGGTTAATCAGCAGGCACCGGCACCTACCATATCTTAAGTCATCTCCCAAGAAATGATCAGGACCTTAGCCTACATTAATCTTTCAATTAATTAGGCAATGAAGATTCAGTTTTCAGCCTCGTTACAAAAGTCACATCTTGCTGCCATTTGATAACAACAGTGTCCTCTAGTATCAGGAAGCAAATAAATCTCCACAGGAACATATAATCCTGTTTTGTACTGACTGCCCTGTCCCAGCTGCACAGCATCTGCAATCAGCAACATGTTCATTGATTCCAGCATATTCCTAGTGTCAGGTCCTGTGATCACTAAAAGCTCATCAAAAAGTAACTCTGATATACTCCCAAGGCTTCCCCAGCCAGCTGAAGAGAGATATAAACTTTTCAAAACTTTACCTTACTACTGAAATTATCCGAGGATGTTACAGTTTCTTAGAGAAAGGTAGAATTATTATGAATACTCTCAGGTTCACGTTGTTACCAATGAACAAGCCATCTATACCTACAAACCACTGTCCTTTGTTAGTTTGAGTCATGATTCCTTATTTAAGCAGACTTTCTAAACAAAGCTGATTCTGGCATCACACAACAGTAAACATCATTAAGGGTATGCTATAAGATTATTTATAATGAAAAAAGATAACAGTTCAGTTGTTCAGCTAGTTAAAAAAAGCTAGTACTTAAATTCAAAAATATGGAAGAAATACAATTGCTCTGAGAATAATCCCCTAGTAATATGGTTTTCGAAAGATTAGGTTTGGGTGGTTGTGGTGGGGTTTTTTGTTGTGGTTTTTGGGGGGGTAGGTTTTTTGCATGTATATGCATTTTAGGTTTTTTTAATACAAATAGAATGCTTGCACAAGTAGTATAGCAATGGTAGAAGTTCTGGTAGAATAAAAATCTTTTGTATCCCGAGAGCACAGGCTGGTAAGTTTAGAACGAGTAACTGCATTTTTCTATTTCCTCCTGTACGACGTACCACCACCTTATTGCACATTGTCACAGGATGGCAGAATAAAGCCATGATTGTCACAACTGAAAAAAAGATATTTAAAAAGGACAAAGTGCTCTTATTAATTCAGAGTATATTAGCGAAGCTGTTACATCTGATGATTCAGGCTTCATCCACACGTCTTATCTAATTGCAATTACAAGCTCTTGTCCTTTCTTAAGAAGTACTGAAGTCAGTCATCAGCAAATGAACCCCAAGTTCAGTTCAGAGATGCAATTCTTGTGTTTTTATGCATTTTGGATACTATTGCACTGGACTTCACTGGATAAAAGAAAGAAGATTGTCGGAAAAAGGCAAATGGTCCACTTATCAAAATTAAAAACTAAGATAGGATTGTCCCGATTGCATTTTAAAATACAGTCCATGCTTACTATCTTGTATTTGTGCACTTCAAGAAAAATAAGTATGTTTAGACAGGTGACTAGTAAACTAACAGTTCAAAGGCTACGAAGATGACTAGGGGGCTGGAGCATCTTTCTTGTGAGGAAAGGCTGAGGGAGTTGGGTCTTTTTAGTTCAGAGAGGAGAAGGCTGAGGGAGGGTCTTCTTAATGTTTACAAATACTTAAAGGGAGGGTGCCGGGAGGAGGGGGCCAGTCTTTTTTCAGTGGTGCCCAGTGATAGGACAAGTGGCAATGGGTATAAAATCAAATATAGGAAGTTCCATCTCAACATGAGGAGGAACTTCTTTCCTTTGAGGGTGGCAGAGCACTGGAACAGGCTGCCCAGAGAGGTGGTGGAGTCTCCGACTCTGGAGACATTCAAAACCCACCTGGACGCCACCCTGTGCAACCTGCTGTAGGCAAACCTGTCCTGGCAGGGAGGTTGGACCAGATGATCTCCAGAGGTCCCTTCCAACCCCTAACATGCTATGATTCTATGAATTTGGTTCAGGTTTGGGGTTTTTTTTTTCCTCATTTTTTATTAATTAGCTTATGCAAGTGTGATATGGTATGCATGATGCTGAGGTTCAAGTACATAGCCCAGTATTTCACTGCATGTCACAAAGCCTTTAATATTATTAGGAGTCATTATTAAGCTTGTCCCTCCCTGCAGTTTTTTTTGAGCCAGCCCACCTGAGCCAGCTCCTACACCTCAAGTAGTGACTCCTTTACTATTTGGATAGAATGCAAGGTGGCACATGTGTTAGTGAGATGGGGTACTTCATTAAGTGTTTGAGGAGCATAATTTATAAATTCAGCACACCCTTATATCAGAAGTGTCTTGTTTTTTCAAGTAACTTCAAACAACATTCGGCTTAATTTAAAATAAGAAAAATGCAAATAAAAGCAGTTGTTTAACAAGAAACAGAAAACAATTATAAATACTTGTACAAGTCAGATAAGAGTCTATGCATAGCATTGCTGCACTAACATGTCATTAAACATCCTCACTCCTATCCCTTTTCTTTCCCTATCAGTGTGCAGGATCAGAATTAGGATTGTGGGCTTTGGGTTCACTTTACACAACAGATGGTATTTAGGAGGCTATGTAAGGTGACAATCCAATTAGAGAGCTGCTTTTAGAAAACTTCAAGATATTCACGCAAGGAAAACACAAAGAAGCTTCCTTATCATATTTCTTGGGTGTGGGTGGCAACAGCAGTGACATTAGTTTTAAAGCGAGGCTTTCCCTTGAAATCCTCTACCTAGGGCTCTTTGCAGATTAAATCTTTCACCCTAAAACATTTTTCCCTTGCTGCTACACAGCCTGCTCACTCTCTTTAACTAAATGGAGAGTGGAATTTAGTTATGAAACAGGTTTTGGATTTAGGATTGGCAATCCCCTCCTCTATTAAACTAGCAAATACTCTAAAGGATAAAATTCTCCTCCTTTTGGTGGTTGCTTGGAACATTTAGGGGGAATGTCCATTTCACTGGAACTTATACTTTGTATCAATCAGGGCATTAAATATGACACAAGCATCTTTGGTAATTATTAACATTTCATTACTAGTAAAAACTAGGTGGTGTGCAAACAAATTTGGAGTAACTGATCCTCAGCTTCTGCCTTAGGTGTAGAATGTGGGTAAGTTATTTTCTTCTAGTAAACAAGATGGACAGTTAATTTTGTGACAGTAAGTTTCAAGTAGAGAGCTGAACTAGAGAAGAGTAAATTTATTTGTTACAATAAGTGTTAAGGGTAGTGGTGTTTATACATTTGATTTATTTCAAGATAGAAGCAGCATGCATCAAAGTATTTCAAAACACATCTCCATTCTTAAAATTCCTTTTCCAGGCTAAGCAAGTTTTTCAAACCTAATCGAAAAAAATTCTTTGCTAGAAGGTCATTTGTTAAAGCTCCATCAAAAGGCTGATAAAAGAATGGATGTCTGAATTTATATCTTAGCTGACAATCCTTTTAGAAAAAAATAGTTGTAACTGAAAAGAATGTCTGCTGATGCAAAACCCTACCTAGTCCTAGAAACAGCACCCATTTCAAAATTGCTAGTAATTTGTAAGTGCTCATCCCTGCTTCAGACCAACAGAACAAGAGGTGATCTCATGGAAGGATCATAAAAAAACAAGTTATATCAGTAATCTTACCTTTGATAGTGCTTAGCATGAAGAATTCATTCTCATAAGATTTTAACTATCTTTTATCATATAAAAAAATAAGGAGGCTTATTGTACAGCCTTTATTTTATGAGAAGCTTTTGCAATATAGCACAAGATATACAGCACGCAACACTGAATATTCAGGGAATTCATCCATGTTGCATGGAAGCTGAGTTTCTGAGATGACAATTTCATGGTTGGCATGAAGTTTAGTTCTGTCATACTTAAGACTTAACCTCAAAATGAGTTTCAGTTGAAAAGCCATTTGTTGAAAAAGGACGCAATAGTCTCTTAACCTGAAATATGTTGCCAATAGATAATGAAAAGGCTAACAATGACTCATACTTTCATATTTTTCACAGTCTTGTAAGTCATTGATACACAACAAATACATTGGTAAATGTAGAACAAGGCAGCAGCTTTTGTTTGTTAACGGTTAGTGTGGCTGTTAGTTTACTAAGCACCTGATAGGAAGCTCTGGTGCCTGTAAATAAAACCATCTCAGACACACAGCTAGGGCTTCTGCATATGCATAGTTGGCATTTCATTTCTAGCCAGAGGGCAGTGCTAACAAGTGATAGTTTCTCACCTTCAATTGTTACTTCTTTGCATTTTTAACATTTCCAAAGAAACATTTGTTTAATATATGTAGATGATATACAATATAACCTTTGCAAAGTACATTACTTGTATATTTCCCTTTTCCAAAATTATTTTCCTAACTAGCCAGACATTAAAGGCAAGCTTTTCAGAACACAGACCTTGTTACGCCCTGCAATAAGTGCCAAGTTCCCTGCTTCAATCATCCATTAAATCACTCATGGATAATGATGAATTTGTATGTGTCAGTTTGGAAAAACGTTATAATTTGTATTTGAATTCTTGGGTGCAGTTTAATGACTTGTAATAGTAAAAGAAGAGAGAGATCTGATTCTCTAAAGATCTTTGTTTAAATGCCTACCCTGCCAGTCACTGCTATGTATGAATATGTATACTTGCATCTTGTGCTTCAATCCTCTAGTTCATGATGAACACCACTCTTCTTTCCTCCCAAACTTTTGTTTATTAATTACAAGCCCCTTTAGGGATGCAACTGTTCCTGACCACATGTTTCTGGAATTTCACAAACTGATTTTTATCCCTGTTGGCATATTTACAGTACAAATGAAAGTGAAGTCAGCAGGGAAAAAAACAAACGCAAACCTAAACCAAAAAAACAGACCATCTTTCCCACATCTAAAATATTCACATAACTAGAACCACAAGTAAGAAAATGAGAAGCAACAGCTGCCAAATAAGTTTACAGGGACATGACTCTAGTGTCTCATACAGAACAAAATGCAGGTAGGATATACATATCCCAGATGCAAGAACTAAGCAACAGCAAGTGAAAGAAAACCGAAAAGTTGAAGCGAACCAGTGATTATATTTCATACAATCCTCCTTACGAAACATCCAGTTGTGAGGCAGTATCACATTCAAACACTTGTATAATTTCAGAAATAGTCAGGGAGCGAGAGTGAAGAAGAAAGAAAAGATTACTGAAATACTTCCAGAGAAGTAGGATTATGCCCTTGCTTTGCTGTTCCATGTAAATAAATTGTGTAATCCTTAATCACCTCTTCCTTGACTGAGAAGTTAGTTTCAAAACATCAGGAATCCCAGGAACACCACCAGAAATTAACAGGGATATTTACAGATGGGATTTAATAAATGTAGTTTTATAAACAAATACAAAATCACTATCTATAGTACAGGTTTTCTTACACTTTTGGGGTTACAAAGAAGAAAGTTTTGTCAGTGATTGTGCCCCATCCTGAGCCCCTCAGTGTGGCTGAATTGTCATAAACAATAAGAGCAGAACCACCATTCTGAAATTCTACACCAGTAAGAGGTGTATGACACCAGCGTTAAATTGTGATTTCATAAGTTTGTTTGAGATGCTCCAGATATTAAATACTTTTGGAGCAAAGCTACAGAAATTTGTCCGTAGAAAGGAGTCACTTCATGTCAGGGTGACTTCTTTTCCACTTCCTAAGAAAACAGAGCAATTACCACTGTCCAGTGCTCTGCAAGGGTGTCCAGAGCTGGCGAAGTTATCCAAGCACTATGTATGTCAACAGAAAGATCCTCACTGGTTCTCCAGAGTATCCTTCCAAGCTGCAAATGCCAAGAATTTCTCCCCACCTCCCCAAAAGACTCCACACACTTGCACAGTAGAAAGAGGTAGGATAATGCCACTTTGCCTCCTGCTGCTGTCCTCCCTGAAAAACGAAACACAGATGAGCTCATAGCCTGGAGACCATTGCTATGGGGAAGTTGATGCAGGGGAACAGGAGCTAAAAGAACAAAAATCAATCCGAAACTGACCTTCAAATGCCACTACACTGAAATAAGTGTGGCAAATACTAGGACTGACAAAGACTAGAAGACCCAGAAGCACTTTTCCTGCCACAGTTTATTGTCTACACTATAGGCCACTAGTAAGTCCATTCAGCAACCAGCCTACCCATGCCTCCTTTGTAAATGGAAAGTCACTCTAAACTTAACTGTCTCAGTCTCTCAATTCAAAGACCAGGAATGAACGGTAAACCTAAGAGTATTTTAAACATGGTTTTAGTCAGAACTAGGGTTCCATTTTAGTAACACCATAAAGGGTGTATTTTCCAGTCCATATATCCACCCTATGCTCACCTTCTGGAAAAGATTATTATTACAGTAAAAAGTTACAAATATATTTTAATTTTTGGCCATCTGAGAAGCCTCCATGGAAAGGCAGGAAATACTCTTATTTGTTTCTAAAGCAAAGTCAGTACATCTGTCTTTGCAGCTTGGTGTGTGTAGGTATGTTGTATATGTAATTTCTATACAGAAAAGAAGTCAGCAAGAGGCCACGAAAAGACCATCCCGATATCAGTTACTATCACAGTACAAATAATTATTAAAACTCAAAATTATATCTCAATTAACACTTGATACACATTTTGTTTAAATGTAAATACATCACACGTCTTGTAATAAAAGAAGCTCAAGTTAGAAGCAAAACCAGCCCACATCTATGAAAAGCTCAGGTTGTCTTTTTTCATAGAGTTATGTATTTAACAAGGTGTTTTATCATATTTTATTTAAAAAATTATTAGGTGAGTGATATTTGCTAGAATATCTTTGTTGCCCGCACTGAACAAGTGCTTTTCCTTCAAACAGGCAAACTCAATGAAAGGAGTGAGAATACTTCTGTTACAACAGACTTATAATTAGTTTTTGTTTACTTAATATGATCCTGAAGGTGGAGAATAAGTTAATTAGAACCACTTCCAAACACTGGCAGGTCCTACACACTGCCTAGAATATAAATGTTACTGCTGGAAATAAGGATGTTGGACTTGACAGCTGAAGTTTTATCAAAGTAGGGGAAGACAACAGGGCATAAAATTCACAGAAGCTAAGATTTTCTTAAGAACCAAAGGAATGGTGAGAAAGTCAGCAGAAATAGTTGCACAATAAGGCACCACTCTATACCTATCAGTGGAAGAATCAACAATATTTTTTAATAATAACGTTCCTAGGAGATAGTAGTTAGCGCACAAAGCTGACCATCTACCTCACCTAATCTTGCTGTTCTACATTAAACAGTCTCTCCTGTGGGAGGGGGTGTGTGAGGTTTTTTTTGTTTGTTTGTTTTTTAAACAGCCCCACCACCACACAAATTACTTTCCCCCATTACCCAAATAATTTCTTCTCTTTCATCCCTTTGAAAGCCCATTAAGGTTAACTTGCACTTTGATCTATTTTCCGTTTGGTTTTGTTTTTTTTTTTTTTTAAATACTTCACTCCTTAGTATGCCTAAACTGTACATCAAACAAATTCACTTCAAGTTTAATACATTGCCAAATGAAATCACAATTTATCAAGTGAAATCAGTGACCACCGAGCAAGAACTTGTTCTTCTTCAATCTTTTTTCTTCCATACTATCATGTTTTTTTCTTTCTTACTCACATCAACAGGACTCCATTCTCCCTTTCTTCACTGAAGAGAACATGATACCTTTGGAAGCTAATTCAACTTCTCAGGTGGAAAGGTAAGTTAGTAATGTCAAAAGTTAAGAAGTTCCCCCACCAAACAAAGAGAAGAGTTTCCTTCACTCTTAAATATGCATTGTTTTCCTCTCTTCTTATTCCCTCTCCAAGACAACAGTTTAAGTAGTATTTCTTAGACTAAACAATATCATAGAATGGTTTAGGTTGGAAGGGATCTTCAGGATCACCTAGGTCAAACCTCCCTACAATGGGCAAGGACACCTCCCACTAGACCTGGTTGCTCAAAGACCTAACCAACCTGACCTTGAACACTTCCAGGGATAGGGCCTCCACAACTTCTCTGCGCAACCTCTTCCAGAGTCTCACCACCCTCATAGTGAAAGATTTCTTCCTGAGATCCATTCTAAATCTACCATCCTCCAGTTTGAAGCCATTACTCCTCATCTTATCACTACATGCCCTTGTAAGAAGTCAGTCTCCAGATTTCTTATAGGTGTCATTCTGGTACTGGAAGGCTGCTACAAGGTCTCCCCAGAGTCTTCTCTTCTCCAGGTTGAACAACCCCAACTCTCTCAGCCTGCACTCATGGGAGAGGTGCTCAAACCCTCTGATCATCTTTGTGGTCCTCCTCTGCACCCATTCCAACAGGTCCCTGTCCTTCTTATGCTGGAGGCCCCAGAGCTGGACACAGCAGTCCAGGCAGGGTCTCATGAGAACAGAGCAGAGGGACAGAAGCACCTCCTTTGACCTGCTGGCCACACTTGTTTTGATGCAGCTCAGGGCAGGGTTGGCCTTCTAGGCTGTGAGCACACATTACTGGCTCATGTTGAGCTTCTCATCCACCAACACCCGCAGCACCTCTCCTCAGGGCTGCTTGCAATCCATTCTCCACCCAGCCTGTATTTGTGCATAGGATTGTCCTGAAACACATGCAGGACCCTGCACTTGGCCTTGCTGAACTTCAAGATGTGGAAATGGGTGCATCTCTCAAGCCTGTCCAGGACCCTTCCCTCCAGCATGTTGACTGCAGTGAAGCGACCTGGTTCTTCTCTACTTAAAAACCATTATTTCAAGTTTGCTATATAAGTAGCTTCTGCCACTATAATGCCCAAATACTTCATAAATTTACCTTCATCTCAGGACACCGTAGATTTGTTGAACTATGAACATAAAGTACAGAATATAAAGTAGACAAATCTAAATTCTTATATTTAATAAAACAACTAGTAACCTCTAAGATTAATCAGGGGGCTTAAAGTTATTCAAATGAACAGAGGAAGTGAGGGTTTGGTCACTACCTACCTGAAATAAAGGGCTAGAACTCATTTTCACAAGCCTGCATTGCAATTGAAATACCTCAAAGTAAAATTATTTCTGCCACAAGGCATTACATAATACTTGTATTGGAAGGAAGAGTCCATTGTCAAATATTTTAATTTCACCATGTTATCTGGTAGTGAGGGCACTGTTCATGCATTACATAACCAAGTCACAAAAATCTGCTGTAGTAATGTGTTTGTGATAGCATAATAATGTATTCTGTGATAAATATTTTCTCAAAAGTTTTCTGTGAAGCAAGCTATAACCTCACTGCATGTTTTAGATGTATTCAAAATGCTGCACCGCACAATCAGTTTTCAATTAAATGACTCAGAGATTGTTTTCCTATTGGATACAAATAGGAATTTTCAGGGACTGATTCTCAAACTTCAGCATCCTAAAGCTGCAGTGTCAAAATGATGCAAGAGTGCTGTTTGTAGCATGTTCCTTTTCCTCAGTGATTGACATATATATATATTGACAAGACATATAAACCCCATCACCTTTTCTAGTGATCTGAACATTTCCAAAACTCATTCCAAATGCACTAAGTGTTCTATAATCTTTCTTCAGGCACCGCTTGTGTCCATAATGTCCAAGTGTGCCTGCAGCAGTGCCTCTGCCTTTTAACAGATGTGTAGTTATCTGATAGAGAAAAGCCTGAAGTGGATTTGAGAAGGCAGCCACCCAAGATGCCTGGACAGGATTTCTCTAGAAATCAAAATCCTAGAAAATAAGGAGACAGTTGTATAACTAATGGATTCCCACAGGAGTAGGGTGCAATGAGATCCTCACTACAGACAGGACAAGCTACATAAAGTCAAGAACTCAGGACAACCAGCAACCCAAGGAAATAGTGTTAGGAAAACGCTGACCTGTATCACATTGATTTTCACTACATTATTCCTGAGTTATTGCTATAATTTAGCCACTTTCATTGAACTCTTCTTCCTGTATACAGAACTTCCTGGAGATGTATGGTTAAGACCAAAGGTATGACAGACACACACCTTCCATATCATCACTTAGATATTTTTCAAAGAAAATTCTTGTTGTGAAGACCTTCAGGAAAAATGACTCAAACTGGAACAATTCAGTTTTATACGCATGAGAAGGGCTAAATGCAGAGAGACCATCCACTAAGAAAAACAATGTTTAAGTGTAGCAGCATAACTCTGCCTGTCCTTATTATTCTAATTAATACTTTTGGCTTTTGATTTACCTTCTGCCCTTTGTAATACAATAAGAATTCTCATAGTTCTGCTTGATACATCATAGTTAGCAAATAACTGTTCTTATATCTGATTTGGAGAAGATTTCTTCTTGAAGACTTCTAATTTCCCTCAGTTCTTAGTTTTCCTTATTTTTCTTTTGTTGGGTTTGTTTGGTTTTTTTTTTTTTTTTTTTTTTCTTTTTGGTTAAAAAAATCTCCCCATCCCAGCATCTATTCCCATAAAACCAACATTACCGAAGGAAGATCTAGCAGACCCATCAGCATCAGGCAAATTTAGCTAGAAACAGTACCTTCTCGCAAAGCCTACATTGAAGCAAGATGTGAAGAACAAGTATAAAATCTAAAGTAAAATTCAACCATGCTGTGAAAGAGGACTAGCGGAGGGAGGTGTATAGTGCACAAGCAACTTTGTCACACCTCCCAGACAGCCACACGATACCAGGAAAAGCAGACAACATCAAGTCATTTTGGAACTTTGCATGATTTGGTATTTTACTCCCTTCAGTTTCTCCTCTTCCCTTCTCGTTGTGGTAAATAAACATCTAGCTTCAGTTTAAAGAGGTAAAACCCGCTATATTAAAAAATAAAAATCAGCAACACAGTTTCTCAGGATTTACAGACAGTGTATTATGCACAATTTTAAAAAGCTGCTATTGTTTTCTCCAGTTAGTTAACCATTTAAAGACTTTTTATAGTTGAATGCATGAGACAGATGAGTGCACCTCTTCCTTGATGATTTTAAATCAAGTGTATGATTGCCTTTGTTGGTCAGAGATCTCAGTGCTTGCCTCAAGTGCCAGCTAGTATATTTTATTTTCCCATTAATTTGTTCCATTTGTCTAAATTTATTTAGATCATCTTATCAAACTGGTACTACCACATGATTTTTGCCTTCCCCTCCCCCATAACTGATGCAGTGAACAGGAATGGGAAAGACACGCAAGACTTACTAGAAACAAGATTAGTTTACTTCCAAGCATATTTCAATGCAAGTAATGGAAGAGGTCCGAATCATCTTCAATAGAGCTCAAGACATCATCAGCTAGCCAAAACATCAATGTAACACTATGATTTTCATTAAGCATTCTTCAGAATCTGAATGTGCAAGGAACATAAACTAGAAATTTGGATATGTCAGGGAAGTGAACCTTCAGGATTTTTAGTCTCTCTGTGCCTCTAAACTGAACTAACTTTCAGATAGACTAATTGCACAGGAAGTTCAGCTAGGTTTTTCATTGTATGTCAGTAAAAGTGTACTGAAATAATATTCACTTCACCTGAAATTGTTTCTAAGTTTCCACTAAACTATTTCAATTAAAGACCACATTAACTATGCAATTACCAAAAATCTGTTATTCACAGAAAGTAGGAGATATAGGAATAGGAAGGAGATTGAGGGGAAAAAACACCTGATTTCAAGGTTCTGAGAACTGTAGTTGCTGCTGTTCTTCCTGCTTTGAAATACTGCATAATTAGAATTGAGCATACAAATCTTATACAGGCAAAATGCTCTGTACTGCAACTAATCACATTGCCATTTGATTTAAGTATGCTCATCTTGTTACACTTGGAATATATACCTTTCAGTTTACTTAAACTGCAGAATTTCAGGAAGACAGATTGCACGTTTATAGGATACAACATGATATATTCCTGTACGTGCAGACTTCATGCTAATCTTGTCCTAAGGAAAATTTCCACTCACATCTATCAGGGAGTCAGCTTAACCCTATAGCAGTCCAAGGGAGGCCAATCTGGCTAAGGACATCATTCTGTACTAGGTAATAATTTCAACAGTGCTGAGCTGGCTTCGCAGCTTAACGTGTCAAAACTTTTGTACACAGGGGTTCCCTGTTCCACAACGATGGTCTGAGATTGGATTGGCATACATGACAAATCTTACAACCTGCAGATTACAGCATATTTAGATTTTTTTTTTCCCCTTTTAAAACAAAGTGAAGTAAGAAGCTGATAAGGCTGCAGACTCCTTTATCCACATCAAAGGAGACAGCAAACAGCTGTTCTAGCAAGGTGTACTGCTTGAAAAAGCCAATTCCTGGATTTGCAGCCCCCTCCTCCTGCTGCCAAGTTGACAATTAAGTGCATGGCTTGGTAACTATAATAAGAATTAGTGAAGGCTTCTCAAAGGCAGGCTTCCTGCATTCTCTGCAGCCTCTGGTAGCAGATAGTTTGCTTTTCTCCATGTCCCCTTCCCATCCCCCAAACTGCAAGCATTCAGTCACACCAGTAGAAATTTTACTCCCACTTGTTTGTATAGAATACAGGACTATTATTTTGGAAAAGTGCAATTTGCTCTCCTAATGTTGCAAAAAGTTGTTGCAGGTAAAGAAAAGAACATAACTTCTCCGCTGTAAGGAGAAATTCATGAATCAGATGCTTCTATTGTCTCTTCAAGAAAGCCAGTACAAAGCTAGAATGACTTTTGTACATTTTCTGAGCACTGTGAGTAACTTCCATTCTTTAAGAACACATATCTTCCTTCAACTGTAGAGTAAGTTTCTCGTCAGATTTTGGATGGCATTGCTTGTCATGCTTGTATCACTTGCAGTTACATTGTAATGTTGTAACATGAGGAAAGACCAAGATGTTTGAAATTAAGAGAGTTGTTCTTCTGTCACACTTCCTTTTTGCTTCACTTCTTTACCCCTAGACATACTTGTTGTTTGGGCCTCCACAGCAAGGACAATTTCTTCCAAGATCATTTCTTACTGCATAGGGGAAAAACTGACAAGTCTGACACACAAGAAAAATTTTACTATTAGGGGCTTTAAAGATGAGACACTTTCTCCCTCTCGCAAGAGCTGCTTTAACTAGCAAGACATATTTGCTGTTTACCCTCTGCCCCCTAAGAGCACAGGATCTCTGACCTTAATAAAGCCAGAAACTGCTGCAGATATAGTAGCATGATACACAATACTCTAACCACATTAGGGTCTTAAATTGGGATCAAGTATTTTATTATTTGAATTCAGTCAAACACCATCCTGTATGAAAGTGTCTCAAACTCCCCATTCCTTCCCCACGCACCCCATGTCCCATGGAGGACATGTCCAGAACAAAAGGATGAAAGAGAATTGATGTATTTTAACGGGCAGAGTGTACACAGAAGACTATTCGGTGTTCTCTTTTGTGACTTAAGAGAGCCCCAAATTGTAATGAAACACACAGGCATCTATAAATTTATGTTATTGAAATAACACACTAACTATGCTTCATTACTCAATAATGGTATGTGAAAGGCTTCTCAGTTATTTCCTGTCAGTGATAGAATTGTCTACAGAATTTATCTCACTTGTTTCACATAGGTTTGTTAGACAATGCATGTTCTGGGGGAGGAGGGGGGAACACACACAAAACCACCAAAACACCACACCTTCTGATATCAGATAATAAGTCCAAGTCACCCTAAAGTTAGCCATTACAAGTGAAAGACTTATCAAATATCACATTTTTATTAAGTCACATTCTTATACAAAAAGAGTTCACATTATAATTCAAGATGTCATCCTTTATTCCTCTGACACAGGATTATTATTTCATTTGAGTATCACTTATTCTGTTGGGCTTTCAGTCTTTTTATCCCTATCTAATGACTGCTGGAATAACTAATAGAGATACCTGAAAAAAACAGTATGCTAATAAGACACTAATGAGTAGAGTCTTAAAACCAATTCTCATTTTACCAACCTCTACCATTAAAAAATACGATTTTTATAGTTTATACATAATACACCCAGAAGGGGAAAAAAGTTAAAGTGGGCAATTGTAATGAATTACTTGGCACAAAATGTCAGATCCTCAGGAAGGACGTGCAAGATAATATATTAATAAAGTTAACAAATTTCCTACCATGACATAAAGAGAATTATTAAAGGAATCCTAAGACCAGTGATGCCAAATGCCATTACTTCTTAAATCATTATGTTATACTCTAATAAAATGAAAGGCTCACATGAAGTGTTGAATATCTTGCTGACAAGTCTGACTACAATACTGCCAACACATTTTAAACAGGATATACAGTAATAAACTGATACTACTTGCTGACATGTAATAACATTCTATTTTAGTACTGCCTGCATTTTAAAGTTTCAATACAGCAATGCTGTAAAATACCATTTCCTTTGTCATCTCTTTGCTGCTTCTTGAATTTGAAGCATCCCAATGACAGTCTGAGTATTTTATTCTGCTGAATAAAAACCCACCATCTGTAAAATAAGTAGGTATTTATCCCATGCAGTTGTGTATAAGCTATTTTAAGTGCAGAAATCCTGAAGTAATTTCTCTGGGCTGTTCCTGTACCTCTTCATGCAACCCTGAAATTCCTTTGAGGAGATAAGTTAAAAAGTTACTGCTCCAGACCCTTGCTGTATCTCCTTGGATACTCTGTCCAGCCAGTCCCTGATGTAGCTTTCATATAGTAGAAAGCTGTAAATCCTGGGCGTCAAACAGATCTGCTTGTTACCCAAGAATGCCCTCCCTTCCCTCACCTTTATGTCAGTCTCTGGGGACATCACCTGTGGTTAGGCGATTTCTATACATTGCCTACGTGTTTGTAATGAAGAATCCTGGGGTCAAGGCATACAGCAGAATTTTAAAAGATTTTCACAGCAACCAGGGAAGTGCTGATACATTACAAATACATACGTAAGTCTATTACAGAGAGTTATTGCAGATACATGGATTGATCTAGACATGCAAAATAACTTTTTTAAAGTATACGAGGGGAGTTATTTGTTTCTGTTTCCTTTGTAAAAAAAAAAACAAAACCCACACAACAAAACCATAAAAAACCCACTCTGCAGCATCTTGTTTCTGGCAGAGTCCATGTTTTTTAGTAATGTCAAAAAAAGTGCAGTTTCACAAACCCAGTAGGATTGCTGTTAGAAACAGAGGCCCCGCCTTTCCCCTCAAATTCACTATTGGTCCCATTCTCCCCAATCTCCTTGCTTGTGCAAAGGGGGTTCATGACAGCACCCCTTGCACAGTTGTTTTTGGTCAAGAGAAAGAGCTCAAGCTTTATTTATTTTACACAGCCAGCTTTCAGCCAGATCAAGGAGTGCTGGTGCTGACACTAGGCATGATTGACTGCCTCCTGTAACAGCATATGTAAATCATTCATAAAACTATAACCAAATCTTTCCTTTCTCTCCTGCTTTTGTTAAATAGCTCCCCCCAAGTAGTTCTTTATCACTTCAGAAATACTTTGTTAGAAAACAGAGGATTTGTGGCTGAGGTTTTGATTGCATTGTACATCTACCTTCCCTTGAAATATTCTCCTTCTTATAGTTGATGATCCACTGAAGAGCTAAAAGCCACACATTTATCAGCCCATATTGGTTTTAGACCATTCTTGTTTATAAACTCTTCACAGAAATTTTGGGACTCTAAGGCATATCAAATATTCAGAAAAATTCAACAGAATAATCTCACATTATCCCCACGAAAAGAGAAAACTTAATATGGTATAATACGCAGAGAAAGGATGATAAGCTTCTGCGGTATGAACTGGCGAAGACAAAGTCCCGCAGTGAGGATAATATTTTCTGGTTTTCCACAAAGTACATATGCTACTAGTATATCAGTTACACCAGCTCTCCTTCTCTATTATCTTGCACTACAATGCAGTTTTTACTACAGCTCTTTTTCTTGACTATTTGCTATAATCACACCAATTATTTCTTGAGCACCTAATGCTGAACATGTAAAAAACGGAACATGAAATTTGTACAGAAATGGGGAAACACGTTTAATTGTTGATTTAGAGAGTACGTATGTTGTCAGGTATAGGTAGCCAAAAGCCAGAACTTCTGATGTCAGTTCCTGTTCCTAATGAAGATGGTCAAAGGGCCTACAGCCTGTACAAGAGAGGGAACACCAATTGACTGGAATATTATATCTGCAATACCATCTCCATTGGTTAATCCTGAGTCTAGAGCTACTTTTCTCCAACTTAGTCTAGCACTTTTATTTGAAACAGCCTCATCCAGCAGCTAAGGCAGTGAAACAGAGTATTAACCAGAAAAAAAAACAAATAAAAGAATTTTTAACACAGGAAATGAGCTATTTTATAAAATCATTATTTATTTTGCAGCAGAAGAGACTTGCTGAACTGTTCAAGGCTATGTCAGTTAATTATGCTTTCTACAGTCTAAGACAAGTTCATTATACTTTTCCCCCCTTTTAAAGCAAAGTTTTTGTGTGTGGCACTAAGTGCCAGATTCTACATTAACTGACAAATTGAAATTTGGTGTCATTAACAGAAAAAAAACCCCACTTTCTAGCTTATTGCATTAGCTAGCTCTATATTATTTAATTAAGAAGTGCTAGAATGTGTTCCATAACATTGGAATTCAATTATCTGTCCTTTTAATTGTTACAACAGCCCTGCCTGACACAGTTTTTGGCCTGGACTAACCAGTGCTCTCCCAAACTGTGCCTGGGCATGATGCAGGAGTTGGCAACATTCAGGAGTTACTCCCAAAAGCCAATTTGGACACAGCAGTTTTGTTTTTGAAGGCTAAGAGTTTCATGTTCGGTCATTAAGGCTAGCAGACAGTATGGCTGTATTCATGAGGTAGTCTCAGGCATGTTTATTTTACTGATAGAGGCATAAGCACAACATTCCAAGGCACAGCCAAAATAATACATCTCAAAGCACAAATACCACAAAACTCAGATGCCAATAAAATTTTGGCATCATTCAAATGACTAAAATCCTTTATATAATCTAAGAATCGTAAAATTGACAAGTATTCTAAAGTTATTCATAAAAAGGTTAAGCAATGAAGGACAGAGGCCAGAATTGCAGACTTGTTCTACTGCATAAAGACACTCTCAATTTTAGATTTTTTCCTATTTTTCATCTGCAACACAAGGAGGGGGGGGGGTGGGGTGGAAAGCAGCTCTAAGTGCTTGGAAAAGTCATATTTCATCCTACCTGGTAAAAAGGCACCCTTTTACAACTGTATAAGATACATATTGATTAATCCTAAGGAATGACAGCACAGTCATCTTAGGATAGATGATAGAAGTAGACTGAGTGTGAGAAAGCCACTTTCCCAAACAATAAATTTTAAAAGGAACCAAACTGTTGAAGGACATCCTTACATAAAGGTTTTTTAAAAGAAGTTGAGAGATCTACCTAAACACTGAAAAACCCAAACCCTAAAGGGTCTTCAAATACTGTTCTCCTAATCCTGAGGCTTTCAGAAAAATAGTGTGTTAAGTATCATGTGTTAGCAAACCTACAGACCAATAATAAGTCTCTCCCCTTTTTGGAGTAATTTGGAGCTGTATTACTTTCCTTGTGGAGTAGTACAGCTGAGAACTCTTGGAAACACACCTCCTGAAAGTAGAACTAGGAAACAACCGTTTGTTGGTTCCAGTGCTTTTGTAATGCTCCATTAAAAAAAAATATTTATACCTTTATCTAATGTCTTCTAACTGAATTAATGCAGCGCATTAACCCAGGTGTTATAAATAGTGTTTTAAAGTAGCATTCCTCTCTCCACACCTACTGAGAGGTAAAACCAATACAATTTCTTGATGCCAGAACATTCATGATAAGAATTAATTTTATGTCTTTTTAGGTATCTGCCTCCATCCTCTAACCCTGACTAACAATTATAGCTTAATGCATGATGACGTGTTTTCAGCAGGTATGTTTTGTTCTATGGGCTCAGGTGAATATTTAGTAAGAAGCATTTCAATTAAAAATCACTGTAAGGAGAGGGAAGCTACCAAGTAGAATAGGATATATAGGAAAATACTATGCATTTAATACATTTTAATAGCACCCAGTTACAGGTTTCTATTATTTGCATGTGAATTGTAGAAAAAACCCTCTAGTTCTGGCTCCCCTTATCTGATGGGAAGCATAAGAAAATAAATGGTAATGAAGATATGAGCAGTTGAGGCTATTACCACTACTGTAGGGCTGTTTCCATAGAGTTTTATGCCAGGATGTCCAATGTAAGCTTCTACACATTGGCACTAGTTTTGAATCAATTTTAGAAGCTTAATGAAGATTTTTTTTTTCATGAAAGGCTGAATGTTTTGGAACATAATTCTTTATGTTTTACATACTAAGTTTTTAGATATGCAACACTACAGATCATGGAGGCTATCTTTCTGATATTCTTTTTAAACTGCCCATATTTCTTATAAAGCTTAACTTGGAAATCAAATTTATCTAAACAATAGATCCATCAGATATTGTTTCAACTGAAGAGCACAACCTATAATTCAAACTTCTGCACTTCATGTTCCTGTTAATATGTTCCTCTGATACTCTCTCAAAAAAACATTTCCCTGAAGATATACATGGCAATGAATTTGGGTAAACCCTATGTTTAAATATTTTACAGTTTCATTTTTTGTTTGTCCAGTTGATCAGCATTTTTGATCACATTATTTTTTCATACTGTAATACGTATTATAGTCTCATATCTTATGAAGTTCTGTAAACTAGTCGAAAATCAGAGTATAAGCATGCCTATGTTAAAAGAAAAAGCAATCAACTAGAAGAAAACTACACATTTAAAATAAACCTGAGAAAAGGTACACAAATACAAGGTCAAAAGGACCAAGAGACAAATTCAGTATGTGTTCTGCAAAACACCCTCCATGAACATCACGAACAGCCGTGCACTTGGTTAGGATTCAATTACCTTCCATAGTCTGGATACTCCATTGCTTTCTTTGAAGTTCCATTACCATTGCCTTGCTACCCTTATTGCTTCTAGAGGACCATATACTGCACTAAGGAATCACTTCAGAGAAAAAGAAGCTGACGTGTAAAGCAGATGAAAACCAATGAATTTTGCAAGTGTCACAAGATCTCATATTTGTCAAAAATTAGTGCCAGAACTGGAAAATAATACACGTTCACAAAAAACTACACTGACTCTAAAGTTACAGAATTTATCACACATATACTGAACCAAGTTCCATTTAAATGCATCTTTCAGGTTTGAGTCTTTCAGCCTTCACGTTTCTAAGTTTTCTTCCGTAGAAACAATGTCACCTGTAGCTGTACATCACTTCTTAGCATGGAGCAAGGTACCAGACCTTTGAGAAGTACAATAAACATTCAGCTTTTGATGTTAGGGTTGCCAAATCTGACAGCCCAACAGAAGCAAGGGTGTTGCAGCTCCCTGACCTCTAGTCCAATCCATAGCAAGGGCACACACATGTATATAAATTATACATATGGCTGGCCACACAGATAAACACTCAACTCTCAGGCACCAGTGATCTCATCTGTCCTCTTCTCTCGCTGAGCTGGATAAAAGCCCATTAGTTGATACACATATACACAGAATGGATTCCTCCAGAGCTGGGCTTAGACAGCAAGTCTATCCAATAGCTGCCCCATCTACTGGCACTTGGACATACAAGCCCTTGAGGTCCCCAGCACCCCTCCAGCTGCCAATACAGAATCTACCCTTTATATACACCACCACACATAGTTGATCCCTCCGGTAACTGCCCTTGGACACTGCCTGTCCAGCAGCCAGTCTGTGGACCTTCTTGTCTCCAGGTGTCTCATGCAGAGACACTCCTGCAAAAGTCTATCAACACCCAGGCCTTATGATCTCTCCAGCAGCTGGCCTGGAGCTCCTGGCTCCTCTGTTAGACAATTTCTACAGTTGTAGAACACAACTGTCCAAGGCAGACTTTCAACTGCTTTGATACATGGCTCCCAAGATACTTAACCTACTCACTATCTAGTCCAGCTTGGTACAGTAATCAGAAACTGACACACACACTCCAACTTCTGGCACCACAGGCACATGAGTCACTGTGGCCCATGATCCCACTCCAGTTGCTGGCACTCAGACCTACAGACATGAACATGCACAGAGAGCCCCCTCACTCAGGGAAATAATTGAAATTGAGTTTAAAAATACAGGACACATTGTGCTGATCTGGTGTGGTATACAGCTAGATAAGCATACTGACCAGTGGCATGCTTACAGTCAATGGGTTTCTCATTTCTTTATCTCTCTCTTCCCATGTTTGTCCCTCCCTAAACCACCTTAAGCTTTCCCTTTCCCCACCTTTTGTCCTTCCCTTAAATATTTCATAAGTAGTCCTGTGCAATCCTAAAACACTGTATCCCAACATGAGGCCCATAACCCTCTATGCAAGAGTCCCTCAGTATGAAAGGTGACAAGGACAACCATTTCATTGACTCATCGTGATGTGTTTCACTCCATAGACCATGTCACTTATGGCCCCCCAGTGACAGCACTTGAGGTAGTCATGCCAGAGTTCCCCTTCTCCATTTGGGTTACTGGGGTTACCGTGCCTTGCACTGGACCTCTGTGCTCTTTTGTGTGTGGAGACAAGCCTTTTATCAGATAACCTAACACTTGGTAAGTCTTACAGATATTTTGCAATCTAGGTCACTAATCATTGGTTTTGGTCAGCAGCCTAGCTTTAAAAAGTATTTAAACTCGTCCAGTAAAGATAACATGGGTCACATAAGTAAACAGAGTCCTTTGATTATACAACTCATTATAGACTTCAGTGAGGAAAGCCTTGTTCTAAATACAGAACTTTTCCTTGAATTTGTTACTAGCAAGCTTGCAATACTGGTAGAAGAACACCGAAATAAAAACATCCTGTAAAGCTTAACATTTATCCTTTAAGGAAGCATAGTAACATTTACTGACTGAGTTGAAAAAGACTCAAGGCTGAAAAAAAGAAAGATGTTACGTTTACATTGCACTCCAGCTATAACTATGACTAGACTGTAATATACGCTTGATCCAGTCAGTTGAAGAATGACTGTTCCACCCTGGGAGGTAGCTTAACTCTACAGACTGCCTGTAGCACGTTTATGAGAGATCCACAACCTGATCCTGAAGCAGCTACTGTGCAGGGGAAGTAAGATACCATGACCAAGACCATGTTTCTTTTGTATCCATGCAATAGCAAACCCGACATTCAGCGGGGACACGGTGCACGGTGGTGTAGCAATGACACTTCAATGCAAAGTCAGTTGATAACTCAGGGGAATTTTAACCTGAACACAGAATAGTCACATGAATTTTTCCTTCCTGCAGCCCACCTCCTATTCCATATCCTTTTCTTCTTTTTTCCTCCCCGCTTTCAAGTGCCTGGCTTACTGTACCAGTGAAAGATTTAGTTTGTAGTCTTATATTTAGAACATTAAACATTTCTATGAAGTGGCAGAGAAGGACCTTACTTGTTTAACCTCTGTGTGTACTTTAACAGGATGCATTAAGCCTAGCACACTGAAATTCAAATTTTTATTTGAAGTAGAAAGCAAGAAGCAGATTCTGTGACAAATTCAGGCATCTCTGACTTAAATGCATTTGGAAAGTTGCAGGCTTAGACAAGAAACAGCAATGTAGGGGTTCTCTTCCCCCTCCCCCCCGCCAAAGGAATTATCTTTCCCTTAGAATGGTCACTGCAGAGAATGCTTATAAATTTCACCAAGTGTGATGTGTGCTTAATCAGAATGGAGGGAGGTGGGGGTGTTTTATGTTAAGTGAATACCTAGTTGAGCAAGATTTTTGGATTTCAGGTCATCTGAAGTTGTCCAAACATTGACATAATGACATTTTCTTTTAAATGCTCACATAACTACTTAAGGAGGAAATTGCAGTAGCAAGAACAAGGAAACAGTTAATTCTTAGGTTATCCTGAGTGTACCTGTGTTCATACCCACTGCCTCAAATGAGAGTACACCAAGCATTAGATTCTAATGACAAAGGATTATTTTTCACTATGCTTCCCCCCTGTGTTATTATACACTTTTCTTGAGGACCTGTGCAAACTCCCTACCGGCTACCCCTGCTTAATGATCCTATTAGCTCTGATTGGAGTGCGCTGACCAGGTGCAAGTGTTGCAGATTAACGTATGCATATAGGGATGTAATAAATACTACACAATGATAGGTTAAAGAACCATCTAATTTTATTGAGCAGTAAGTAGTGTAGACTCAAAGCTACAAAACAAGAAAAAGGACTAGAGAGGAGAAAGAAACGAATCTTATGTCAGTAGCAGTCACTTGCCTTATGAGCCTACCACAACAGTACTATCAGGGTTTGCAGGTGCAAAGCAGAAGACCAACAATCTGGAAATAACAACATGAAAAAAATGAAAGAACGATACTGCCACAGAGGCCCTTGAAAATACTGCCTCAACAGTGGTTTAATTTAACAGCCTATTTAATAACAAAGGACCTGCTATGTCTAACACCCTGGGTTTTTTGGTATGAGAGGACTTCCCCCCACCCCCAAATAAACAGTGTATCATTTTAGTTACCACTCTGTAAGAATAGTCAGGCTTTTGCATTAACATAAAACTGGAAAGTTTTGTCAATATTGAGAAAGTGAAAGCTTCCACAGGATAGCACATATACTTCTTTTTAGAAATTAGATCATCGGTTTTAAATGCATCTTGATAACCATATGGGCTATACAGAGGAAAAAGATGTATTGATATGACTGCCTTGAAAACCATGTGTTTCCTCCCGCTTCAAGGGCCTCTTTAAACAGATAAAAAGAACTCTCAAGGAAAACCCTAATGACATATTTTAAAAGGAAAAAAGATTTTTGACCCAAACAAAATTAGAGCAGCAATGAAGGCAGCCAAAGCAACAGATGAAATCACTAAAGCCAAATTTTCTGAAAGGTTCAGCATTACTATCAAGGCATGTTTTCACAGGAGTTCAGCACTAAAAAAAAAAAAAAAAAAAAAACCACACAAAACCACCCCAACTAGAATCTGCAGCTTGCTAAATAGGCTGGAAAGTAGTGTAGCCAGTAGTATCACAACATGTTTCAGAAATCACTGTTTACTGAAATAAGTAAACAGGAACTGAAGTCCTGAAGGAGCGACTCCATATGTAAATGACTTTCAAAAAAAGGTGAATCAAATTTATTTTGAAGAAATACACTACTTTTGCATTTCTAGTACTTACACTGCAAAATAAAAGGCTTCTTTGTGCTTTTGCAACAGCTCTAAGGGTATCCACAATACTGTATTTAAGTCTAACTCATAAGTAATGAAGACACTGCTCTGGAAACTCTAATTCATTCAATTCCACCTGCAACGTGTTACTTAGGCCAGAATCTAGAGCATCCCCAGTCATGTTCAAGTTTAATTATAGGATGCTAAGTCCTAATATACTTTTTTCCAAGTTTCAGCAGCTGAAAAGTAGCAAACTAAAAAAAAAATAAAAATAATTCAATGCCTTCCCTTTAGTTTATGGGCCTCTATTGTGTAAGTTTTCCTGAGAGTTGCTTATACTCTATATAGGCCTAGCAGATTAGGAAAAAAAAAAAAACCAAAACATTATATAGTCACATTAACACGTTTAGAAAATAAACTATGTGTTTACCCAGCAAGAGGGAATGCAATCCAGATAGTGTAGGCTGTGTTTCAGATTTAATAGTAAAAATTTTGTAGTCACCAAAACTACCATAAAAGCTACATTCCAAAAAAATTCTGTTCTGAAAGCTGCTCAGTCTAGCTACGCTTATGAAAGAGTATTCACGTTTGCTTTCAACTGAATTTTCAGCCACATGTTTTGTAAGTATCTGGTTTCCACACTTACTGTTATTTCTGTAGGTAAGCAAAAACATTACTATTCAACAAGTAAAAAAGTCACTGCTAAATCCTCTCTGTTGAGGATATCAGCCACTTAATATTGAAGAAAGTTCACGACATTAAGATGATTACTTGCCTACCCCAGAAAACAGTAAGCTGATCAAGAATACAGACTTGTTAAGCTCCTGTAAGTACTAAATAAATACGTAAAAGTTGATTGACAAGCAAAAAGAAAACTTTAGACACCTTGTTCTAATGAGTATGCCAAGAAGTTTGTTTGAACAGCACACAAAACATTACATACAAAATACTTTCCATCATGACCCTGCGAAACAATAAAATGCTACTGGTTACAAAAAGGCTAAGACACACACTGTGTTAAATAATAATTGTGTCCTGTCACTCTATAACAAAGTTTCTAAGCAGGGTTGTATAGCAAAGGAGCACTCTGCCTCATTAGAGATCACTTAAGTACTAATCAGCTGGAAGATCACAAGCCTCCTCCTCAGTGTAGGAGAATAACAGTTGTAAACAGTCATTTGCAAACAATATACACAATGTAGACTTTTTAAAAAGAAAAGTTACACACACCACTAGCGAACGCAAAGATTCTTCCTACCTCTCACCATTTCCCTTGCTCCCTGCCTTACCCTCCAACCTACTACAAATGCATCTTCATACCTTTTCTGCTTCAAGGGAAAAAAGCACAGAGCATAAACATCTCAAAATGTAGGAATGAAGTGAACACTTAACACTTCTTTCTTTATAAAAAATGTAATGGAAAATAACTACTACTACAGATAATAGAAATCAGAGGCAGAAATAGGATGTTTCTACAAGGATACTCTAAATACACAGAAGCTAAACGTACAGTCATTAGCATTTACTCACACAGTGAGGAAACATACACTGAAAGCACAAATACAATGTATAATACATACTTAAAGCAGTAGCATCTCTCAGTTTTCCTGAGTATACACAGGGCAGACACAGTTGCACTAGTGTCAGATACAATTTAGGTTTTCTGACGTTACCCGACTATAATGGGGTTTCTAGGCAACACTACATTTAGGCTAGTTAGTACTCCACACTTAATGGAGTCCACACCAATGAAAAGAAAGCCACCATGAAAATGAAAACTCATGCCTCATGCCCTCCAGAAGAAGATCAAATGCAAAAACCAGGACACAGCTCTTGAGTAATGCATAAGCAATCTTATCCACTGTTTGGGCCTCTGCTTTATCTTGTTTTACCAAGGAAGTTAATCTCCTGAGCACACAGGACGAGCTTAAAAAAAAAAAAAAAAAAAATTTCATCAGTTATATCAGTTATACATACAAGCAAGGCCTAGAGAGATACTGAAAAGCATCTCAAAGCTTAATTCCATGTAGCTAGCCAGATACACTACAAAGCTAGGTTTCAGGGATGTAAATGCCTCAACAAAAGTGTCTGTAAGCCAGTCAGTATGATCCACATGTAATAACCATATCACCTTTTCCCTTAGAAACTCCAGCACACATTTTGTAGATATCAATACAGAGACCTACAGCTACCTGAAAACACTGCACAGTGAAGTAGTGAAAGAAAATAACTCACTTGTCTGGATATTTCTCCCACCTGCCTTTGCTTCTGTCTTTTCCAGGAATTTGGTTGTATAGGTCACCAGACATTTCCTGTACATTCAGTACCATTATCTATACTAATATGTGTAGTGTCAGAAGCAACAAGTTTTTTATAACCATCATATAGTTAAGCTTTAGTCAAAAGGCCTTCAGCTCTTAAGCACAACAACTAAACTTATTAGAAACAAAGTCCTACTTTCTACAACCATTTTTTACAAGATGAGTCTTCGCAGCGAGTTAAAGATGGTAGTTCTTAAAAGTAAATTCAAGACATCCATTGTCTTGTCTTTCAGTAGATCTGGTACATCCAACAGAGGGGTAAAAAGTTCAACCTCTTACAAAAGTCTAGTTTCCTTCTCAAGTTCTTTAGATATAGTAGCTAAACTCTTTGATACCTTTGGCTACAAAGCACCTTCTTTTCATTTGTTTTCTAGAAAAAGCTTTAATTTACACAGCTCTGTAAAGCAAGCAACAACCTTATCAAGGGATATCCTTTCTTCACTGGGAAAGCTATTTGGTTCACATAATGACACTCAGTTATTCACTTCTCAGACTACACAAGGGCTTTAAGGCCTTTATAGCTAAATAATCACCATAAGCTTGCTTTGGTGAACAATGAAAAAAAAAAAAAATCCAACAAAAAACCCAAAACAAAAAACTCCCACCACAAACATACGTTGTCCTTCACCGCTTGCTGAGATAGAACTAAATTTTAAACTGAAAATAAAGATACAGGTTACTTTGTTGAGACAGCCAAACAATAAAGATCATCAGACAAAGTAACGTAAACAATACCACCAAACAAATACTAAAAAGGAGAAAGAAAAAAAAAAAAATCAACTTACTAGGAGAAGAAGAAATTCCCCACTCCTCAAGCACAAACATTTCACTCTCCTATATGTTTCCTGGGAGAACATTTTGTGGATTTTCCTGATTTTCCTAAGTGTGTCTGATTGGGTACAGCTGTGTGAAAGCTGAGACAATAATTGCTGCCCTGACTGCTGATGTTCGCTAGTCTTTGCATGCTGCTATAGAAGTGGGAGACGATTTAGGGGAGTGAGAGGTATAGTTTCATAGCAAAATACAGTTAATAGTCTGGTGTTTAAGTGTTACTGTATTTCAGAGATTTGTTAATCTTTTGGTTATATGCAAGGATGGATTATCTCATAAACACAACAGAGTGGAGTTAGCTTAGCTGTTTCTCTGTTATATATCTCTAGACTAGCAGAAAACCCCTTCTTTGGCCTGTTCTTCACCTACCTTCCATCTCACTGCAAAATTACGTGTGTGGGATTCGCTGCGTTTTACAGAAAATGCAGCAAATGAAGCCTCAGTCCTCTAACAAAACTCTTTCTCTCATTAAAATAAAACATCTACACCACTAAAGTCACTGCCATAGTGCAAATTCCCACAGCAGTCTAATGAGAAAATACATCTGTCTGCTCTGAGCATGTGTTGAAAATTATCTTCAACTGATTGATATCCAGTAGGGTACCCAATTATTAGACTGGAGCACCTAAGGCTAGTGGGTATAAATCTGGGTATGTTGCTTCCCACTTGTACTGCCTACAAAAACAGGCATGCCTTAAAAACAGTAGGCAACAAAGATCTAGGCTTAGATCTTTCTGTAGCCTTGATTTCTGAGATGTACAATTATCATTTCACTCCATGAACAAGATTCAGACCTAAAAGACAGGAGATCAAAGAAACACACAGGAAAAAGTTGGAGACAAGTGATGCTGTATGACAAACTCCGAGAATGAAACAGAGTAAAGAATACAGGAGGCACTTTTGAAGAAAAAGCAGAGAAAAGAAATAGAGTACTTAGACCATTTACACAGATCCTGGCTGTGAAAGAATGGGGCAAGAGTTCCAGATTCAAACAAAAAGCATAAAGAAAAGGTGCATCTAAAGCATTTCAATAATGCTTTAATGTTTTAATAATGGATACACTGTCATAAAAAAATAATCTGAAGTGGAAGGTGAAAACCAGGATTAATATTTGATCTTAAAAGTTAATGTTTGAGTTCAGTAATTTACAAAAATTTAGTCAGCACATCCATTACTTTGTTATTTATTTGAGTGAACACTATTAAGGTTAAAATTATTCAGTCTCATTATAATGCCACTAATGACTCTATGCAGGGACAATTGCTTGGAGACTATGCTAACACGTTTATTAGGTCTCTGAGCTTGTTCCACTTTCCCACATCCCATGGCATGTTTTAACCTAGTCATTTGTTCCTGTTTGATGAAAATTTGTATATTTATTACTACTTTCAATATAGATAACATGTATTCAAGTACGTATACTCTGTGCTTCTTTGACTCCGGCCTTCCAATTTATAATCATAGTGTCTTCTAAGGCAGTCTATAGTTCTTTAAGCAGGAGTCCTCACTCAAATGTTAGATGACCAGATTTCATTTGCTTGAAATGAGAATGCTACCTTTGCCTGAAGCAAAACTAACTTGCTTCAGAAACATTCAGCTTCCAATATATCTCAGGCACATGGTCTCAAATTCTTTGCTTTGCAATTCACTGAAATCGTCCCGTTTAACAATATCTCGTGTACTCATTTTCCCATTCCAAAGACATCTCTTTTCCTCTGGGAGCTGAGATTCAACGTTTCTTCTAATTCTGGCAGTCTTACCATGGCTTTTGAAAGCACGGGAGTGATGAAACTTTGGGTGTCTAGTATGCTTGGGGTGTGGGTACAGAAAAAGAGGATGCATCCCCCACAATGCAGACTGGCTGTGATATGCCATGATCCACCTTTCATTGATGCCAGGATTAATTGTTTTCGGGGATTTGGGGCTGGATCAGGTCACAGCTACTTGACCAAAACTAATGTTTGTATGTCCCTTTGTTAGTCTCTACCATTCCAAATTAGGATTCACAGACCATTTCTTTGATGGTGTACAGGTGGTTGCGTACTAAGATGACTAGATGGAATAGATTGATGACAGCTTTGATTTTCTTAATTGCTACTCACAATACCAGTCACTATTCACAATTATTTCAGCATTTTCATAACTTGCTACAGTTTGTGAATGCCTTGGTTCTGATCTTGTTTATCCAACAGCTTTCACTGAATGATGAGTCAAATGCCACCCCTTTGCTTCACTCCAGACTTAGCAGGAGTACACACGGTCACAAAAACATTATGGTCTCCATGATGCTGAAGCTCAAGGTGTGTAACAGAGGAGCGACGCAGACACCTAATGCCCAATGTTATGTGGCACTTCTCAGCTTGGGTTGGTGGGTGTGAGATGACACAGCATGGATAAGTGGAGGAGAGTTCTTATTGAATCAGCACTTCTGAGTTTCCAACATCCGTAAGAAGAACATGGGAATCCCATTCACCACAGGTGTAGTAGTGAAAGAAATAAGATTTGTACTCCAAGGAATATCATGCATGGTTTTCATGCTATATAGTTTTAAACAGTATAGCATTCAGGGTAGGTTTCTTGTTTTTATTATGTCTGCATTCTTCAGTCCTATTTGAGTAAAATTGATTTGCCACAGCTCCTTAGACAAGATCCACATTTCCTAGATGATACTGCAGTATTTTTCCTGAAACTAACATAACTATTTTTATGTGCGTTCTTTTTATTACTCATTACTGCCCGAGTCCCACAGCAACTTGAAAAGTCATTAGCTTTCCCTGTTTTACTGAAGTGTTGCAGTGAGTGTTGATTTGCTGATGGGAGTCAATGCAAAGTGCATACAGTTTACCTATTACACAAATCTTCTGGGGAATAAAGTGAAAACATTGGCCAGACATAGGCTTCACTTTCAGGTGGGACAAGCTTCATTCCACTTCGGTATTAGTTTTTATATAAATGCATTAATCTAAGTAATACCTAGCAAATTTATCCAGAAACCTGAATGCTGTCTTTGACAATGATAAACTGGCTTTTATCACATACTTTTGCTTTCATCACATTAAGTACCTTTAATTTCTTTCATATTTCATGATTTCTTTAATAATTTTCCATTTCTGCCACAGAAAACACTGACAGTGTACTTATGTTTGTAAATTAGATCTACCACAGTAGAGATTTTTAGGCAATATTCTGCTAAATTTGCTCTCATTACGCTAATTTCTGTAAGAGCTCCAGAATCATACATACACTCTTGACATGGCACTTCAGGAGAAGGCCCTTTGGACTTCAGGGACTTTCTTAAAACAACAGGGCACAAAATTATACATTGTCATTCCCTATTCATACAAGAACTGACAAATTAATCTAAAAATGAGTCTTTTTTAATTTTTTCATTTACTTCATGTAGTTTCTTGATACTGAATTTGTGAAGCTATAGCTATTAACAATAAAAGAAGTGATGATGATTAGTAATGCATTAAGCAATGTTAATTGCTATACTTTCCTTTTTGTTCTTATTCTCCGTTGCAACAAATATATTCTGCTACTTATCAGTAGAATATAATTTTGTAAGACATTAATATTTATGGTACATAACTAGCCTTTGTCATGTAGAAACACACAAAAACTAACAGTATGACTGCATCTCCATTTCAACATGTTATGAATTTTTTCAAGTATAAAATTCTGAAATATATTTTTCACCTGAAACACTAGTTTGAGAGTTTAAAAATGTGTTTTCATACCTGAACAATTGTCATGTCTTTTTAATATTCATTCAGCACTTTTAAAACTTCTCATTTATACATAGAGCAAAAATGTGTCTCTCCTGCTTATGCATTTCTCTCTCTTGGATTTTTCACATCCGTAGATCATCTCTAGGCATAGAGTCTGTACGGATTATCTGATCTAAATTTCATGTCCTTTGAGAAGACAACAAGCTAAAAAACCTGGCCATGCTTAAAGCAGATTTTTCAGCGACTGCTGCATGTAACACTCCCGATACTGAATAATACTTTTTTATGTCCTTCCTGATACAGAATAGGATCACTATCATATCCAGAGAATTGCTTCCCAAGGCATGGATTGTCTTCCACTTTTTGTCTGGCACAATGGTGCCTTGATCGCTGGTTGATTATTTAAGTAGTGCTGTGATACAAAGGACAAGGTTGTTTGGGAGACAAGCATCTTTTAGACAGGCACACTGATAGAGTTGGGGAGAAAAAAAAGCACAAGGTTTCAAGCACAAAAGCCTTTCTATAGTCTATCCTCAGAGAATCAACACAAAAGTAACAGGTGGAGTTTGGGGGCAATACCATTTTAAAGAACTTCATCCACCCTAAGGAAATGCACACATACATTTCATTACGTGGTGTCATGCAATCTTACACTCAGACTGTACAGGCTTAAATCCATTCATCTCTTCTTTTAAAATGACTAATTCCACACCATATTCCCACAAATCAAGTGCAGATTTCTTTGTTATCCTACGTTCCTCCATCTTTCAGACAATTTGGTGTATCTTGTGAGCTTGCACACATCTATTCTGTATCTTTTCTGACAGACAGTTGATTTTTAGTGTTGTACATAGATTCAGCACTTGTGAGTCTAGAAACCTAGCCTAATAAGAGCCCTCAAGGGACCCATCTAGCTTTTTTGGATTTCTGGGTGAAATTTTGTGCCAGAAACATCTCTTCATTTCTTAAAGAACCCCTTACACATTTGAATTTTTTTGCTGCTGACAATACTTGGCAGAAGATAGTTCAAGGTACTGCCAAAGCACAGGGCTTTTGCAAAATTGGTGGCTATACATCCTTAACTTGTGCTGAAATGAAAGCACAGTTCTCTCTGAAATTACTGGCTCAGAAAGTTGCATTCCAGTTAGCATTCTTGTCAGCGGTCTCAGCAGACAGAACCACCTTCCCTCTTGAATAGCTCTTTCCTCTTGGTTAAAGCCCAACAGATAAGTATAGCTGCTGCCAGAGTTGAACTAATTCAGTGGACAGGTAAAGGGATTTCATTCTCCAGCTTTCCCAAAGCTGCTTCTTTTGAAATAGTAAATTCAATGAACAGAAAACAAAACGTATAAGCCTTCCTAAGACAACCCAGACAATCATCAAATTAAATCTACGTATTAGGTAAATGCAGCTGGGTATTTGGCTTGATGTATCTCATGATATTGCCTATAAACTTTGTAGTTCTCCTCATGATACAGTCTTTTTGGCCCTGGTATAAAACACTGCAAAGTCGTAATTCCTCCTGCATCTTCAAAGTTCAGGGAATCTGACTATATTTTGCAGGACAGGCTGTCAGGCTAAAGGGTTTTTTGGCTAAAGGTTAATTACTGGGTTTATGTAGACAGTTAACTGAAATTTGCTTACTTTGGCTAACAGGTGTAAGGCCTACTACAGTTTATCTATTCTTATGGTATTGTAATAAACATGTAACAAAACACTAACATGGGGAGCTCTGCCAACATAAGTGGTGCCTCAGCTGGTGTTCAGCACTCCTGCAGTCGTACAGAGGTGAAGCTCAGGGCGTCAGCTAACGCTGAAGCCAGTTTATGCTAATAATATGCCTGTAACATCCTGTGGACGTGACAATTTTGGGGGAATTAGGTATAGAAGTGTGTTTGCAAATTTGTAGGTCTTATTAAACATCTAATAAATACCTATTATTGTGGTCTAACTCTTGTATTGCTGCCACTGATCCTGAAGGTGTAATTCGCTCTTTACTGATTAATTACTTGCTGCTAACAAATGCTTCAACCCTGATTTTGGTTAAACCATGTGAACTGAGCAGTTTTTCCCTGTGACAGCAGTAATATTGAGTTTTATGCCACACATCATGCAACTCCTTGGAAATCAGCAGAGGTCCTGGGTCACCTTCCTTTCTGGGGAGAGAAAAAAATTTAGGAAACCTTTGTAAGTAACCTCTGGAATAATGAAGACACTTAGAATGTAAATGTACAGAGGAGTGACACCTAGGATACCTGACAACGATGGAACAAGGGAGAGAAAGCTCTTCAGAAGCCCACAATAAAATCTGGACCTCAGGGAAATGCCTATATCACATGTCCATGTAAAAAGAAGCAAGGATAGATTTTGACCTGGAGTGCCATCACTAACCCCTATTTTATTGTGAGCAGTGCACCCAGGAATAATAAAATCCAAAGACATGAATACCATTATCATTCTGACAATAAGATCACTCTTAAAAGTCATCATTTTTCTCTCAACTTTATATTCTAAACCAGACTCTAAGGCACTGTGTTTTTTGAAGAAAGTCTGAAATAGTCTCTTCTGTGTTATTAGCCAATTTTTCCTGTTTATGTGAAATATAAATAATAAAGTATAACTGGCTAATCTGTGCTTTTTTTGGCAAATGAAACGTCCATGATGTGCTGATACACAGAGGTATTTTTAAGGTTATTCTCCTGACTGAAGAGGATAAACAGCATTTAGGTCAGTCTGAGGAATTGATTTATATTGTCACTGGAACAACGTGTTTTATAATGTTCTCTGATTCTGCCTGTCTATTTATAACTCCTGGTCCAGCTCACTCCTAGGCAATCACCCTGTCATGCTTTTTCGTCTCTTAATGTGCTCAAAATGATGACTTTGAGCTGTCCTTCCTCTTTCACTTCCACCCGGGAGATCAGAATTACACTACTTTTTAAGTAAATATATTTGAGTATTGTAAAACTAGGTACCATTCAAATTAATTTCCTTCACAGTTTGTTCCGTGCCCTGGATGTTACAAGTTTCATAGCACTTTATGAGGTACATTTCATAGCATTGTATTAGCGCTGTATGAGGTACATTCCATAGCTTTTTATCATAGCTTTTTATAAGATATATTTGACAGCATTTTATGTAGCCACTTTACCAGATAGCATGAATAACATTTTAGCAGTAAACTTTTAGGGCGCATTTCATGGCATATAGTTCCTAAAAATATAAATTCACAGAAACAAAGATAGAAGAGGTGAAGAACAGTATTAACACTTATTATTCTGAAGAAAACAACTGCAAAACTCAACTTACAGTATATTGAGTTGAGTTACAAAACTCAACGTACAGTGTATCTTTCGTACATGGAAAAGTAACATGGGATTTCAGGCATAGATTTCTTCTGCTTTGGGTCTTACATGATAGAGTTGCCTTTTCACAGCTGTCTTTCTAGTCCAGCAGTACTTGTAACACAATATTGCTGTATATCCTGCTAATGTATTCTCACTCTCTTCTGGTATATTTTCTGCTTTCTGTTCTCACAAATCAGTTTGAAGTCCTCTGACATAAGACACTGCTGCAGAAGTGCAGTCCTTGTCCTGACTCATCTAAACTCCCTGCTGTCAGTGCACTCCTGCAACATTCAAGGACTCTGCAGCCAGGCTCTCCAGGCACAGTCCGCAAAATTAACTCAGGCATTAGACAAACAAGTAGGGTACCAAAATACAGAAGAAGTAAAATGAATAACACACATACAGTTTCCTTAGTAGTCGAAAGAAACCAGAAGGAAGGAAACAAAAAACTGAGATTTTATTTTATTTGCCGCCACAGAAACGAAACAAAAAATCCAGTAACTTCTGGGTTTTTCTGTACTTCTTACAGGCCCAGCATATTTGCCAGGGTGATCATGAAGAATAGAATCACTATCAGTCTTCCAATACTTGCCAAATATGGAGTGGGAATAGGGAAGACAAAGAGGTTATGTTTGGAGAATTTAAAGTGAGGCTAGGAAGAATTGGAAGCGGTTTCTTTGGTCTGAAAAGAAGGGCAGAGAAATGACATATCTGCAGCTCATGACTGAATAAAATCTTAATATGACTTTGTAGGAAAAAATACTTAAAAATCCAACTCAGAAAAGCTTCTATAGCACAAAAAATCCACTGAAGACAGCTCATTTACAACTACCATTGGATAACAAAGCATATGGGAAGTTGCATAGCATCACAGCGCTGAACGAACAACATTATTTTCCGCCACATACCAGGACAGTGATCTGTAAGGGTAACTACTTCTAGAAGTCCATCATCAAACTCCCAAATGGAATCTTTCTAAACTGGCATATCAATCTATGCATTAAAAAAGTAACCATGCAGAAAGCCACAGTAATGTGTATATATAAGCAAAAAGACAAAACTTTCAGAGGCAAGCCACGTTTCAAAGAGAATTTCTTTAGTTTATGCTGTAACCTATTTTGCAACAAGTTCTGTTTTAAAAATACAATATTTTTAATCGTTGACATTTTTCCTGTAAAATGTGCTTAAATGTAAAAGAATTGTGATTAATAAAAGTTTATTTAAAGTTATACAAAGTCAAATCTCACACATGCAAAATACCATACCTTGCAAGTTCAATAAGATGTAAGACAAAAAATCAACAGTAGACCCTATCTTGAAAGTATGAATACTAGCACACATAACTTGAGCAAGTAAGATCTTGAGGGTGACATCCAGCTGCCTATCCTGAACTTCTGCATACAGAGAAATTCAGAGATGTCAGATTTCTCCCAAACTCTTTGTTCTTGAAGGTAGTGAGGAAAACATAATATTCAACTATAATTCAGGGCAGAGACTGCACAGAAAATGCTGGCTCGGTACATGGCAATGCCACCATGTTTTCCATCTTCCAAAAACATGCTTTCAGCTTTTATCTTGCAATACGTAAATGTCAATTAAATAACTATTTTCATTAATGCTTAGTGCTTAGGGAAAGACTCATCAGCCAAAGCTGCAAAGGGTATATTGATCTCCCAAAACCAGAAGAACACCAACACCATTAACATTTACAGGACTAAACAAACGAACAAATAAATGTAAAGACATGTGTTACACAATATATCCTTAACCAGAGAAAGCACTGTTTATAAAGAGTGCCAAAGCAAAGGATGAAAAGTAGGAATTAGGTTTCCTCCTTTCTGTATAGTTGGGAAGCCTGTGTGAGCGAAGTAATGTACAACTTGAGCATGGCAAACTATGTAATCTGTCCCATGGAATTTTTTAAAAAGTAATGACTCTCTCATCATAAAAGGCCCACTAATTTGTAGAGTAGAAGACAAATCGTGATGTTTCTGTATGGTAGCAATCAGGGGCAATAGAATTTTTCATATTGTATTGCTGATGATGCATCAGATAAATTCTCAAGTAAACTGTAATCTTGACACTCCACAGCAATTGCTGAAGTCTGCAGAAGAGTTCTCACAGCAACAGCACTGAATTTAAACAAATTTGACCCAAGAAAAGCAAGTCCTTCACATCCTGCTACTAGAGATACTGACAGGCCAGTTACTAGAACGTCTACTGAGACTGGTATAAAAATTTTTTGGTAGCGTAATAATAATTTGCAATGTGAAGCCAACTGAAGATGACATAATTAATACATCTTCTTGAACTGCTTCATATCATGACCATTCAGTGGTATAGAGTACTTTTTCTTAAGGTTAGATACTCATAATTTGCAAGTGGCACCTTCTGCCCACTGAGCTGCTGATGAAGTATGTGACTGAAAAGGCACATAACTGTCTGGTTCCTATGGTGCTGCCTATGGTGCACCGCAAGAAAGAAAATGACAAAATCTCAAATTTTGTCAGACTGCCAAAAGTATCTCATATAATTCTGAAATCAGATTAGCTGTGTTGCTCCAATACCTGTTTAAGGAGCAACAAAGCAGGGCACAAGCTGTACACAAGATTCCTGTGTGCACTGGTGATGCCTTTCTGACACATGTGACTGAGAAGCTGATAAGCGAAGATGCTCTGCTGGACCTGATACTTACAAACAAGGAAGAATTTTCTGGGGATGTGAAGGTCAGAGACAGCCTTGACAATAGTAGCTGTGAGATGGTACAGTTTAAGATCCCAAGAGAAGGGAACAAGTCAAAAAGCAGGATCACAGTCCTAGATTTCATGAGAGCGGACTTTGGCCTGTTCAGGGATCTGCTCAGAAGAATTAATGGGATACAGTTATGAGACAGCGGGGAGGGGGCAACAGAGTTGGCTGATTTTCAGTTTAACATACAAGCACATGTGACTTCAGAAAGTCCCCCCCCCGCTGGAGAAAACATTTTCTTGTTCAATGGCTTTTCAGTGATTTCCCTGGGAAGACACAAATTATTTAAAATTTGGTTTTCATTCCTGTTCCAAAGCAAACTTCAAAATGAACAACTTTGTCACTTCCCAAAAGATTAATATGTTCGCCTCCCCTCCAAAATTTCTCATTTAACAAGATCAGATTTCAAGGAGGGAAAAAAAAACACTAAAGAAAGAACTGCCTATAACACAGATGACAAATAACATGTACTATAAAAAATGGTAATCATAAAATATCTTTCTGGCACCCAAACTGAAATTTAATGCAAATAAGAAGAAAAGTAGTAAAAGCTGATTATATTCTGATCCGTTTCCTATGAATGTATGTTTAAATATTACGTAATATTCTACTTGCATCTTTTTTTCCAAGAAAGGTTCTTTCCCTTTCTTCCTTTTTTATTCATGAACAGAAGAAAACATTAAACTCTACATTTCCCATTCAATATTGAAGTAACATCTGGCTTATTTTTGTTATTTCCCTTTCTTTGTTCTGTAATGTTGTTCACCTTGATTGAATTGTCAACAAATACAGAAAACAAAGCCATTTAAACTCAGTGTGTGAGTGCATGTGCACATATACAAGGCCTGATTCTGCAACTCCCCCTTACACAACTGATGTTAATCATGTAAGAAAGAATCTATGGGCTCAAGCCTAAAAGAAGAGAGAAAACAACATTGTAAACTGCCTAAAGGAAATATAAAAGCTGTAATTTTAGTACTGTAGGGGTCACTGAAAGGGTTACAATAGCGATGTCTGTTCACATGGAATCTTAGCTGCAATCACAGACCAACTACAGAGACACAGTAAGACCCGTATTTCAAAAGTTTCAGGATGAGGAAATAATGAATAATTAAGTGAAAATGCACAAACACGAGGGGCAGAAAGAAAAAAAACTTTAAGCTATGATAATTATCACAAGTTTTCTGTCATTACATAAAGATTTCAACAAATATATGGATAAAACTAAACTCCGGCTGATGGACTTCTAAAATAAATTCCTCACCTGTTGTGAATAACAGCAAACAGAAACAAAAGAACAGCAGCACTCTAGGACGTCCAGAAAGGTCAAACCTTGAAGGCTGTTAAAACTCAGTAACACGAGAAGAATAAATTGTGCAGCTTTGTTTTTCCTCTTATATGTTACAAAAGATGAACTGTAGCATTGAAAACTTTTTTTAGCATATAAATATGTTCTTATTCCAGCCTGGAAGAGAAAAAAAAATACATTGAATAACCCTCCATGTTTTATATTTTTAGTAGTGCAAATTAGTGACTACAAATAACTATCAAAACAAGGTGTTGATGAGCACCAGAAGCAAAGAATAAAAATAAGCTTCCTTTCCTGTATATAAGCAATAGTGTCTATACCCCAACTGATATCTGGTCTTGCATAGAATACTATTAATTAACAACAGTTAAAGGGAATTAATAAAAATAATTTGTATTACTCATTCCTCTCAAGCCTAGAAGACATTGGAATAATTTAATATATAAACAGTACATTTAGCTAGTAAGAAAACTTTGCAGGCAATGAAAGGTATCTACTAACTTGAATGCTGGTAAAAACATCAGCTCCTTTTTCAAACAGACAGTAGTAAAGTGGAATGTCATATCAACTGAACAAAATCTGAGAGATATTCTGCTTGTTTCTGTGGTAGACTATAAGGGAACGTATTTGTAAGGTGAGGATTCTCAGGGCCTAATTTTGCTCATGGTACCTATGATGCAGGGACGCCAACAGGAATTGTATATGCTTTGACACAGGCCAGGATGTGCTTCTTGTTGGACCCAAACTAGCCAGAAGTTCGAGTGTCTCTGTCCCAACCTCTTCAAGATGAAAAGGATTTCTAAATGCAAAAAGCTTGTTTGATTAAAATGTAAACTCAAATGATTTATTAAAAATGACTGGGTTAGGCAAAATAGCTATAAATAGGAGGAATGGAAATGGAGAAGAGAGGGCTCATGAACAATTTTTCCTGCCTTAAATTCCTCCTTACAGTGTTGGTTTCAGTCAAGATAATGGCTTTCTGGTTTGCAATGAACTCTTCAGTTCTCATTGGTCCACAGAAATTTTCTCTTTCCATCACTATACAGTCCTGAAAATGTGGCTGTTCCCTGCTCCTGTCTGCAATTTCTTGGTTTTCTATTATTCTGTGAGCTCTCTTCTACTGTCTCAGTTAACTAGCAATCTAAGCATGCAGATCCTCAGACATTTCTTTATTTAGGCGGAGCAAAGATGGACCAGACATGATGCTAGATCCATCCACCCTCATTGTTTTTCTGCTTAGCTTGGATAAAGACATTGAAAAGATGCGCAGTACACTTTGCTCTTAGCTTTCCAGGCAATGGAGTTACAAAAAAGTCTTTTACTCTGTCTGATCCTCTTTATGGGCATATGATCTAAGAATAGATTATGTACCAATTTTGAAAATAATTTGTAGCATCTTATGAGTTTAACTTAGGACCTAATTGTTGTATTAAATTTCAATTTTATTTATAGTTTTTGGCAAATATAAACAGAGCTATGGAATTTAAGTTATAAATGAGTCACAAGCATGAAAACATAATATGTTCTGTAATCTTAGTATGCTTAACAGGGTAGCAGGGTTGTGCCTGTGCCCAGTAAATCTAAGTCCTTAATTTCTTCGGTGATGCTGCTAGTCATCAGGATAGAGAAGATAATAGACTCTTTTGAAACAATGGACTGACCTGAAACCAGGTGATTGACTGAACTCCAAACAGCCATCACAAAGTAGAAGTTATTTGACTGATAGTTACAGAAGTACTCCATGAGGAATTTTGGGTGGTTCTGGAGATTTCTTCAGGAAACTTGTGCTGTGGCTAGTCCAATTTGCACCCTTAAGTGTTCATTAGCATCCTGTACAGCGTGACTCATATATTCCTGGGCAGTTCCTGCTGGTGAAGTGATCAAAACTTACAAAGGTAAGACAGTTGTAAATAGTTTATTTAAGACATGTTTTGTATGTAGTTAAGATAATCAATAACAATAGATTACGCATATGCTGGAGTGCTCGCACAGGAGCATGGATTGAAAGAACCGAGCAGAACAGCAGTTTGGAGAAACTCAACCGAACTAGCTGACAACATTTGTGCAGGGACACTTACAACAGGTCACTGTCCAGACAATTGACCATGCTATTCAAGGAATACGATTTCCTGTATGAACATTACCTTATGCCAAGAATCCAATAAATCATTAGAGCAAAACAAAACACTCTTCCCATGAGTGTCTGTGCAGAAAGGCATATTAATATAAGAAAAAAACCCACATGAATATTCATAAGTAACTGAAAGAAATAGATGTTCATATACAACAGTAATGGGACCTATGTACACACAATTAGACTACCCTTGTGTACAGTTAAAGAGTTCAAATCCTTCCAAAACATCCTTTTTTCTGCAGAGGAATAATTAGAGGGAGTTAAATGACATACTGAAGTAAATACAGCTCTTAACATTTGAGGAATTAAGACCCTTAATTTTAGGTGCATTTTTACTGCAATTCCACCTGAAGTCAAATTCTGACAGAGTATGCCTCTGAAAATTCCTGTAGGATTTATATCTACAGCAGCAGACCAACCTAACAGCTAGCATCCTCTGAGAATGAAAGGATGAGATGTAAATAGCAACAGTAGTGCTAACCCTGACTTTATTTTGCTACACAGAATATATGCTCCAAAAACTCCATGGCTTTATCAGGGATTAAGCCATTTATGGCTACTAAAATAGCATGCAGACTTCAGAATAAAACGTTGTGTGATCAGGAAACTATTCAGTTATGGCAGTTCCCTGAAATAATAACCAAGGAAGAAACTGTCAGTCTCATTAGGAAGACTGAGACAATTTTGGTCAGTCCTAATTCAGTCTTAAACTATCATGAAGCAGAGGCTGTATCCTAATGACATGCAGGATATGTTTCTAATAGCAGAATTCTCAGCATGCCTTATATTAGTATGAACCTCAGAATATTTCCTGTTTTTGCATTAGTCAAGCTGATAATTCTTCTTGTCTAGTTTGGAGAAAAGAAGGCTGAGGGGCAACCTCATTGCTCTCTGCAGCTTCCTGAGGACGGGAAGTGGAGAGGGAGGTTCTAATCTCTTCTCCCTGGTATCCAATGACAGGACATGTCAAATGGCTCAAAGGTGCATCAGGGGAGGTTCAGGCTGGACATTAGGAAGCATTTCTTTACTGAGAGAATGGTTGAAACCTGTAACAGGCTTCCGAGAGAGGTGGTGGGTGCCCCAAGCACGTTAGTGTTTAAGAGGCATTTGGACAACGTCGTTAATAACACACTTTAACTTTTGGTCAGTCCCGGATTGGTCAGGCAGTTGAACTAGGACATTGTTGTAGGTCCCTTCCAACTGAAATACTCTATTCTTTTCTCAAAGATGATATACCCACTGTTTTGCATTCATTATATCTTGAGTGGAAGTAGCATAACTAGAAAAGCAATGCTAAAAATGGAGACTTCTTTTTCTCTTCTTGATAAGGTTTGTTTGGGGATTTTGTTTGACACGTTCCTAATTTATCATACGATTCTCAAAAATTCAAACCCAGAGGGAAGTTGTTACGGGTCCCACCACAGACCTAACCCAAGTTCTGCACGGCAACATCTTTTTATCTTCTTTTATATTACAAGCCTTAAATCACTTCTAAATAAAGACTGAAGCTACAACACAAAAATAAAACAAAACATAAGGAAAAGAAAAGAAAAGAAAAGAAAAGAAAAGAAAAGAAAAGAAAAGAAAAGAAAAGAAAAGAAAAGAAAAGAAAAGAAAAGAAAAGAAAAGAAAAGAAAAGAAAAGGAGCAAAAGTTTCAGCTACTGAAGAAAAGGAAATGCCAAGCATCTAAAGGAAGATGATAACAGATACAGATGAGGCAGCAGATGAACTTATATATATTGTATAATGGAGGAAGGATCAACTGCACAAAAAACAATAAAGAATGGAACCCTTGTACATTGCGGTAATTAATTCAAATCCAGGTTAGTCTGTCATTTCTGGAAGCTGGAATCACATCTGGCTAAACTACTGTTACTGACAGTTCTTGGATCAATTTAGCTTCTATATAGGCAGGGCACTGTTCAAAGTTGTACCTGTTTACTTTCGATTTTTTTTTTAATTTTAACTTTGGCTAAATACAGTCAACCAATGGACAGAATACAAGAGTAAATTCTGAACTACTTTCCTGAGTTGTGAAAATCAAGAAAGAAATAAAAATAGACTTTATTGCTTTATTGAAAGAGAGTGAAAATATTTCAGCACATGATGCACAAATGCGTGTACACAATGTGTTTGTATTTTCTTAAAGGTGAATACACACTTCATTGCTCTCCTAACTATTGCTTGTGTGAAGGTTTACACTGATCGTAGGCAAAACCACAGGCTGATAAAGCATATCGTGGAGAGACGATCCAGACCGAGTGGCAGTGCTTTCGTTGAGGGTCTGACTTTTCCCTGTGCTGGGCCCCAGCTTGGCCAGCAACTGCAAGCCCCGAGCTTGCACAGCAACAGCGACATGACGCCACTGGGTGGTGACCACAGAAATCCCTGAGGAAAGTGTATAAACCACTCCCCCAGGCCCTGACTCGAGTGCTCCTGGGGAAAGGCTGCCTTGGTGATCTCCACTTAACTGGGATGCCAGGTAAGGATACTTTCCTGGGAACTGAGTGATACCTACTAGGTAGATTATAAAGAATTTGTAATAGAAGCAGAAGAGTGCCCACTCGCAGGGTCTTGTAATTGTTATCTACTTAGTAAGTGCCTTATCCTAATAAAACTCATTTTGTGTCTCAGACTCGGAATCTTATTCCTTCAAAGGGTAGATACCAGCAGAGATTATTACCGTGGCAGATATTATCAGAAAAGAACTGATTAATATTAGCAGAATTCAGAACTGATGGGTTTATGGAAAATAGGTCTTTTGATACAAAATGCACATTATATACTGTACTTAAAGGCTTAGTTGAAAAAGACAGCTATGATTTCTGTTCTGTGAAACTTAGCTCTCCATTCAAGATCTCCTTTTTCCCACTCTCATACCACACAGCTGGGAATTCACATATTCCCATACCAGTGCCATAACTTCTTTATAGCACCTCAGAAGGTCCTGTGAACTTACACAGATTCAGAAAAAAAAGTTGCAGCTCTGGTGTAGCAGAGTTGAAGATAAGCAATCTTTCCAGAGTCCTGCATTTAGGTACTATTATGTGTTCTGAGGTGGGACTATGAATGTCATATAACCTGATGTGAGGATCAGCATGTTCACATGTGAGAATGTCAAACCATGGATAAAGATAACTATGTTAAAATAATAAACCTAAACCTGTAAAATCAAGATAGCTGTGACTTTGTCTTGATGAGTCTTGAAGCTCATTCAGCTCATCCAGGCTGAGCCTTATCCTCCCTGGGTAACTTGCTCTACTTTGCTACTGAAAATACTTTTCCTAATGTCCAGATGAACCATTCCAAGTTGCAATTGGAGACATTTATTCTTTGCTGTACCATCTTTCAGTACCGAGAAGAGTTTGGTTTCGGCATTCAATATGGAAAATTGTCTCCATCTCCTCTTGAGCCATAAGATGAGCATGCATGGTCTATTTCCAGCATTTATACGTATTTGTAACTTTTTCTCTGTAGCCGTATTCCATATATATAATCATGATTTTGTATTTTTGGATGGAGAATAGTAAATCAAAATTATTCTTTGCGCATCTATAAGCTTTACTATTTCTATATAAATATGAGTGCATGAATGAGACAAGATGCTGCAGTCCAAAACTAAAAACCCCAACTATATGCATATTTTTATCAATATTAATATCTATAATTACGTAAAAGTTGTAAGTGCTACATATATCTACTAACCATCAGTACATGAGACAGCTGGCTGGTACATCAATATGTTTTTCTTGCTAACTTATTTTTAATCATCCTTATATTTTAAGCAAGAGACAGTATGAGAAAAAATAAAGGAAACAGAGAAAGCTTGAAGCTAGCTCAGAAACAAGCAAAGGATATTTTATTTCTTGCTTTTATGTACTGCTACATCCTCTTAATTTTCTCCTTATTGCTTTTATGTGCAACTTTTTCTTCTACACTTTCCTTTATGCACGCCACACCATGATGAAGTGCTGAATACTATTTATTTTTATATGAAGAAAGGAATACAATGACCTCAAGTAAGGGATGACTGTATGGGCAGGCAGGCACTATTTAATACCTTAGACAAAAAACCCACAAGGATTCATACAATGCTTGAATATTATAAATTAAAAACCAAAATTGGTTTAATTATCACAATTATTCTTAATTGTCTCAATGTGATCAGTTTTTCTCACTACTCTTAAGCTTTCCAGCACTTGTATTAACACCAAAGTCTGAAACATCTTGACTGAAATAGAAGTATGTTTCCTCCTTCTAGCACACACTTACATTAATAGGGTAAAAAAGTGAAATGGTTCCTCAATGTTCTAAAGAAACAATAGCTCTGACAGTTAAAGACTATTAATGGCATCTCATAATCTTGTGAGACCGCCATAATTACTTCTGACATCACTATGTCTTATTAGCAGCCACATTTACTATCTTTTTACTTCTCGTTCCAGTTTCTTACATATGAAGTAGCCAACGCGTTGAGACATTAAATTTTGGAAAAATTATTTTATTACTCTTCAAAGCAATTAACTCCTCCATACTTGATTAGATACCGCTATATCTCAAACTTCTTTAAGTTTCAGACAATATCTAAAATTTAAAATACAGATTTGTGTCCTTTTTAATAAATCATTGCACACATGAATGTGTTACACGACGAAATTTGTAACTAATCTATTACTAGTTACTACGCTGATATTCTACTGCAGAAAGAAATTGTATAGATAGTAAAAAAGTAGTATTAGAAACAGTAATTCAAGCCTAATGAAGCAACATTAGCACTTTTATGTTGTACTTTCTAATTAGGAAGTCTGTTAATGAAATTGGGACATTTACTTGATTGCTCTGAACAATTATTTTCAAATTAAGCCTAGCAATTAAATAGCATGATTAAACTCATGGTACAGGCTTTTTAGTAGAGATACATTAAGTATCTTGCCTGCTATATTATGCACGGTAGTCAGAACTGCAAAAATCTTCTGATTAGTCAATGTAAATTAAGAACAATGCCATTTCATTGAGAACACAAATGAATATGCAAAGAGGGAAAAAAAACCCACCTCTATTATGTAGGCCAAATAACAGCCAGAAAAACTATTGTAAAAACTAATTACATTGGTGATATTTTTTCCTGATTTCTTCTATACAAGAGAGGGTCAAGGAAACAAATACAAATTCCTCATATTAGCTTGGCTTGCATGCCATGTAAGAGATGATGAAATAAAATACTTTTTCCAGCTGAAGCCACAGTTGATGCTGAAAGCTCTTTAAATCATTAGATCTCTGCCATCACCTCACATCAGGAATTTTAGTGGTGAATGTACTGAGATAATTGAGTAATCTGAACTAGTTTTATCAGCAGTAGTAAGACTGCAAGGTGATGGGTATGATTTCATAGGACATATATGTTTCCTTGAAACTATGAAACACTTAGGAGACCGTTTATCAATGCAGAAGACTGCATCTGGCATTCCGTCTCACATAAGATACAATTCTTGTTGTATGTTATGTGTGATTCCAATAATAAAAAATGCCTTGAAACTTGGAAATGGATTTTGTCAATGTTTAGCTACCAGCTAAGGGACGTATTAAATATATATGATGATTGCAGCCATTACAATCACAGGGAGAAAGAAATGTTAATAGTAAGAAAAAGAGAGATAATGCTTTCTTTTTTCAAGTAATATTTAGGTGCAAACTTTTTTTTCCTACTCATAGCACACAAAACCCAGAATCATAGAATCGTAGAATCACCTAGGTTGGAAGGGACCTTTAAGATCATCAAGTCCAATCATAAACCTAACACCTCAGAACCATGTCCATGTCCCTCAGAACCACGTCTACCTGTTTTTCAAAAACTTCCAGCGATGGCACTTCCACCAGTTCCCTAGGCAGCCTGTTCCAATACTTGATAACCCTCTGTGAAGAAATTTTTCCTACGATCTAATCCAAACCTTCCCTGGCACAACTTGAAGCCATTTCCTCTTGTCCTATCAGTTGTTACTTGGCAGAAGAGATTGACCCTCACCTCTCTACAACCTCCATTTACATAGTGGTAGAAAGCGATAAAGCAGCTCCTCACAGCTTCATTTTGTCTAAGCTAAACAACTCCAGTTCCTCCAGCTGTTCCTCATAAGACACATGCTCTAGGCTCTTCACTAGCTTTGTTGCTCTTCTTTGGACATGATCCAGCACCTCAATGTCCTTCTTGTTGTGAAGGCCCCAAAACAGTGTTCCAGCTGGGGCCTCACCAATGCTGAGTACAGGGGGATGATCACTTCCCTACTCCTGCTGGCCACACTATTTCTGATACAAGCCAGGATACTATTGGCCTTCTTGGCCACCTGGTCACACTGCCAGCTCTTACTCAACCACCTGTTAACCAACACCCCCAGGTCCATTTCTGCCAGGCAACTATCCAGCCACTTTTCCCCAAGCCTGTAGTGCTGCATGGGGTTCTTGTGACCCAAGCGCAGGACCTGGCACTTGGCCTTGAACTCCATACCATTGCCCTCGGCACGTCAATCCAGCCTGTCTGGATCCCTCTGTAGAGCCTCCCTACCCTCAAGCAGATCAACACTCCCACCTCACTTGCTGTTGTCTGCAAACTTACTGAGGGTGCACTCGATCCCCTTGCCCAGGCTGTTGATAAAGATATTAAACAGAACTGGCCCCAATATTGAGCCCTGGGGAACACCACTTGTGACTGGCCACCAACTGGATTTATCTCCATTCACAACAACCCTTTGAGCCCAGCCTTCCAGACAGTTTTTGACCCAGCCAACAGTGCACCCACCTAAGCAACGAGCAGACAGTTTCTCCTGGAGAATGCTGTGGGAAATTATTTTGAAGGCTTTACTAAACTCCAGGTAAACAACATCTACAGCCTATCCCTCATCCACTAAGCAGATCACCTTGTCATAGAAGGGGATCAGGTTAGTCAAGCAGGACGTGCCTTTCATGAACCTGTGCCGACTGGGCCTGATCACCTGGTTGTTCTGTATGTGCCATGTAATGGCACTCAGGATGATCTGCTCCATAATGTTCCCCAGCACTGAGGTCAGACTGAGAGGCCTGTAGTTCCCTGGATCCTCCTTCCGGCCCTTCTTGTGGATGGGCGTCACATTTGCTAACCTCCTTTCAACTGATACCTCCCTGGTTAGCCAGGACTGCTGATAAATGATGGAAAGTGGCTTGGTGATCACCTACACCAGCTCCCTCAGAACCCTTGGGTGGATCCCATCTGGCCCTATAAATTTGTGTATGTCTAGGTGGTGTAGCTGGTCACTAACCATTTCCCCTTTGATTACAGGGGCTTCATTCTGCTCCCACCTCTGCTAGCTCAGGGGACTGCGTACTCAGGGAACAACTGGTCTCACTGTTAATGACTAAGGCAAAGAAGGCATTATGTACCTCAGCCATCTCCTCATCCTTTGTCAATATGTTTCCACACCACCTAATAAAGGATGGAGATTCTCCTTAGTCCTCCTTTTATTGCTAATGTATTTATAGAAACATCTTTTATTGTCTTTTACGGTGGTAGCCAGATTAATACCAGTTGGTCTTCGGCCCTACTGATTTTCTCCCTACAGAGCCTCACANTCACTGTTAATGACTAAGGCAAAGAAGGCATTATGTACCTCAGCCATCTCCTCATCCTTTGTCAATATGTTTCCACACCACCTAATAAAGGATGGAGATTCTCCTTAGTCCTCCTTTTATTGCTAATGTATTTATAGAAACATCTTTTATTGTCTTTTACGGTGGTAGCCAGATTAATACCAGTTGGTCTTCGGCCCTACTGATTTTCTCCCTACAGAGCCTCACAGCATCTCTGTAGTCCTCGTGAGTAGCCTGCCCCTTCTTCCAAAGGCCACAAACTCTCCTTTTTCCCCTGAGTTGTGACCATAGCTAAATAATACTCTATATTTAAATAATACACTAAATAATACACCAATTTTAAATAATAAGCATTCCATCCTTTTCACAAAAACTTTGTAAAGTGATTAAAAATAATCTACTTGACAGCTTTTGTCTTCACATACAAATTGATCTAAGAAAAATGCTAAATCCGGCTTCATTACAGTAGTTTAGCACATGTTTAGCTATTATTCTTCAGTACTTAAGGGAATATGCAGAATTTAATGAGATCTAAACATTAAGCACATTCTTAAATGGCTTGATCAAGGGCCTACAAAGTGAAGTCACAAAATATCTAATGTGAAAGGAAATATATAAAACATTTTTAAAAAATTAATTTAAAACCAAAGTTTGAATAAATTTGGCCTATGACTTGAACTCATTTTTCCCAACTCAGAGTCTCTTTCAACATGGTAGGTTGTCTTGGATTCGTATGTCACTCTATACGAAATAAAATGTGAAAAGCAGGAAATAAAAATAGGATAAAGAGCAACATGAAGAAGAATTAACACACAATCTTTTTTACATTAAAAAACCCCTAAATACTGATTAAATTTTGCTTACTATTTGAAAGTGTCCAGTTGAAGACATTAATTTTTTAATTATGTGTTTCATTAGAGCAATCACCCCAACTACCTATCTATTCAAAATTTCTGTTTAATGGAAAAAGTTGCTTCTGTGTTTCTGTTAGTAAAATAAGACACTGAGAGATGACTCTTTTTTCAACAATTAAATGAAAAGAAATGAAGTCACTATAGTAATGTGTAATCTCATATATCTTAAGGTTTCACAGAACATACTCAACAGAATTGTTACAGAAGTAAACACATTTTTCAGGTTTGAAATGAACATGGGAAACGGAGTATCCTATGATTAAGTGCTACAAAAAAAATTGAAAAAGTTAATTATTGTTGGGAGATTAAAAGTTTATACAGCTTAATGTTCAAGATTGCCTGCCACCAAGGTAAACATCTTACATCAAAATCAGGATCTCTGCAAACAACTTGTCATGTGAATTTATTTTATACATTTCTCCCCTTCCAACTGATCATTGTGTTTCCTCTCCCAACAAAGTGCCAGAGCCCCAAATGCACCAGGGGCCCCTGCGAGCTCAGCATGTGTTGGGGCCTTCACCTCAGGGCCTGCACACCATGCTCCCTGCAGCCCGGCTGGGTGCCATGGCGGGACCCCGGCTGCAGCTGCCAGGCAGGCACCAGGTGAGAGGGAGCCAGGAGAGGCCTTGGCGGGGGCTTCGCTCCACGCTCAGAAGCCACCTCAGAGTCCCGGCCCTCGGCCCCAGCTCTGCTTTGGCCATGGGCTCACCCGAGCCGACCAGCTTCCTCCCAGCCTGGCCGGCTCTGGCACCCACCATGTCCTTGCCCGGGTCCCCAGGGGCCCTCCTTATAGAAGTTTTTCACTCAGTGGCCATCATCTCCTGACTCTCAGGGACAGCCCTCATGGAGTCAGCCCCGCAGTGCCTCCCTGCTCCTGATCTCCGTGCTCTCCCCACTGCTCTGGAGCCACTCTGGGAGCTGCAGCCTGCATGGCTCTAGCCCACAGAGAGGGGATGGCCAGAGCTGGTCTGCGCAGGAGCGTAGGGCGTCTGTCAGACATGGATGTTACCCTGCAGGGACACCTGCCAGAGTGAGAGAGAATACCCAAACCCATGAATGAACTCTATAGCACCTTCTCCACCACAGATAATGGGGGGCCCACTTAAGCAAGTGGCTGCTCTCCCTCCCCACCAGGAGATCAAGAGCATAGTCATAGGGAGTGCATGTGTTTTTATTCTGATATAAATGGCCATCACACAGCCACCTGCCCCAAGAAAGCCTGCCATGACCACTGGAAAGGGGCACAGTTGGAGGTGTGGGCACTAGAGCCCTGAGTCACAGCACGCGTTCCTTCACCAGCCCAAGTGAGGGCACAATGTAAACCATTGCTCCGCTGGCTGCAGAGGTGTCCCATAGTTTTGTGGCCTTTTGGCTTGCCCAGGGAGCCAGGATTTCCATCCAGCCCCAGTGCACACCCCAACCACAGTCACTGCCATACATGGGAGGAGAACCATGGAGGGCCCATCACCCGGTCAGACTATTCCGCTTAGGGTAACTATGGTACGCAGACATTCTGAAGTTATTTGCCCTTCCCCATCCTGCATGACCCATCTTTCCACTCATCCTTCCTCCTCCACCCTGGCTGTGGATGCATAACCCTATCACTGACTTCCTGCAGGAAGGGGATGCCCAAAGCCTGAGGGCAAAAGCCAGGGTCTCTCAGGGGTGGTTTTCCATGCCACAGCACTCTGGGTCAGCTGAGCAGTTGTCGGGCCACACAACTGTCAGGGTTACTGTCACCAGACCTGTTATGTGGGACTGTGCTCCTCCTGCAAGGCCACTGCTCTGCCCTGTTGTCAGTCTTAACCCCCTGCTTGCCAGCTCTTGCAGAGCATCTTTCTTCTCCGAGACACTAATACACTGGCATTTACATGCAGAAATAATCTTTTGGGATACCTGGAACAGTCTTTCTTTTCAGAAGACAGTTAAAGAAGGACAAATATAATCCCAAAGGGGTATCGTTAGTATGTGGTAAAACATTAGGTAAATGTAGCATAAATTCCCACAAACATGCAGCTTCAATGTATTTCCATAGAATATACCAGGATGGAAAACGAACTAGTACAATTACTGATACTACAATTAAAAAAAATAAAATACCATACATTACTTTATCTTCTTTTTGGTATGGAATAATGAGACCACAGATATCTAATTCAGAACAGAAACAAGTCATGAGTATCTTCAAAGTAGGATAAGACGTATACACATGTATATTTTCTATTTTAAAGCCTAATTATATAGCCATTGTCATAGATACATAAAAAACAATACACTTTATAGTATGTTCTACTAGATGAAAATACAGCAGACTAATAACAATTATCTATAACAAACCAGACTTTTTAAAGTATCTTCAATTTGAGCTTTCTTACCCTGTAGCCCTGTAACACATAGTATTGCCATTGGTAACAACAGGCCACAGGCTTTTTACTGACTTTGCAGGGTCTCAGACCTCATCAAGCTTGCTCTGTCTGAAATTTTCTTAACCTGCCTGCAGCTTTGTTTTGCTTGGTTTAGCTGTAACTATGCTCTTTCTAATTGACCAGGTAGCTATATGGCTAATTTGTTAACTTTTATTTATGTTTTATATGCAGCGATCACAGTTTTAAACAGATGAGAGCTCATCCAGGAGTGTCCTCATACCAGGGGATACAGGATGCAGCACAAGGGAGTACTGGTACGGGATAAGAAGAGATGGGACACAGGCTGGACGCTGGAGACCTCATGGCTATAAACAACTCTGCAGTGGTCATGTAAATTCATTCAGACTGGATCTTGACAAAACTGGCTTTAGGGGTAATAAAGAAAACACAGAAACAGTATCTGAAATCCATAAAAGGCATCATATATAGTGAATTCCAATTTTATTCAGCACAAGATTCCTCCCTGCAAATGACTCCAGATGCTGACGGCTCACTCTAACATCCCACCACCAACACCAGAAAAAAGCCACCTACAGTTAGGCCAAGAGAGGCAGTAGAAGGGTAAGTGTAACACCAGGAAAAGGGGTCGAAATCAAGAAGCATGTGTAGTACAATTTTTATTGACTTGTTGGTGGCACATTTCCTGACCAACAAATATCCGTGTTTTTCTCCTCTGTAACGATTAGATCTGGGCTAACAATAAGTCTTGTGATACGACTTAAGATTTTGAGCTGATTTATAACAAATTATTTGCTTTCTGTGAAAGCTGTGTTACCTCTTTGGCCATAAATAAGATTCTGAGCATTACCAACTGGTGGAGAATGGGGACACCCCTTCTGTGTCTACCCATAGACTATTCTGGGGGCAATCCCTAGGTACAAACCTTTGTGGCTGAAAGCCTACAGTAAACACAGAAGACCAGGACTGCAATTAATGTGTGCTCATATGGTCCTGAGAAGTATCTTACTTAAATAACTGATTTATATGGAATCTAAGCAGACCTTTCTAAGGACTTGCCAAATATCTAAGACAAAAAAGTAAATTAAAATCTTTGAGACACACTAACCCAGAGGTATTGTGTTCTCTGCCTTTGTCCTGGGGGAAGAAACATTTCTCATTTAGAAATTGGAGGAAATCCACGGCAGAGTTGAATTTACAGAAAGGCCAATACAACTTGGAGGAGCTGAAAACTCCTTTATCTTTTTATATGAGGAGATAAAATCCCAACTAGCTCTATCTCCGTGGCCTGTTTATACAGAACCTCTGGAAAACTCTCCCTGCTTCTTCTTCCTCCCTCCCTACCTTCCCATCCTGGCTGTGTACACCCTAATTTTTGAGCAGATTTTTTTCAGAAAGAACAGAAAGCCAGACACAGCCAGACACACTTTTATAAGACAGCCAAGAAAGTAAAATCAAAGCAAACCAAAACACTGCAATTAAGAGTATAATTGTATCATACTAATCTCAGAGTAAACAGCTCCCCCTAACACATACCCCCCTCTGATTTCAGCAGAAATTACAGAGTTCAGAAATCTGGTTTTCCAGTGGGGACCAAACCTTTGGGATATGGAGTCTTGCAAAAGTATCAAGCAAGCCAAGTAAGAGCTTGGAAAATTTAAGGAAACCAACAAGTTTCGGTATTTCTCCCAAAATGCCATAAAGTGTGCAGGAGTGTGGTCAGGGTGGTTAGTAGCAAATAGACTAAGAGAAGAATCAGAATCCACGGGCAGAAAATGAAAAACTAGAAACTAAAACAAAGTGAATCAAACTAGACTAAGAGAGGGAAGAATTCGAGAAGGATTTGCAGCTCTACAACAAATTAGAAGGGCTATACAATATCAAGAAGCGTGTGGATGAAATGAAGCATATATGACTGAAAATCAAGAATTATAAGTCAAACTTAACTGGTAATACTGGAATTGCTAAGGAGACCTCAGCAGCAGTCCAGACAATCCCCAGGTCCTGTAGGAACAGGGTGCAGACCTGAGTCCACAAAGTGAGGCCGACAAAGCTGGAGATGGTGGAGCTGTGGGTGAAGCCCAGTCCTGCTGCATCCCACACCGAGACCCCTCCCTTTTGAGAGGATGGCGCAGTGCAGGTACTAACCCTTGCCCAGGAGACTGGGATGCTACAACCCCCTGGGCTCCAGGGACTAAGGAGCTGGACACATTCAAAACAAATTCTGCAGCACCAATTACTACTTGGGTGTCCATGAAAATAAAAGGGGAAAGGATGAGATGGCTAGCCACAGGCTTTGTACTGAGTTTGCAAGGCCCCAGGACTTGTCAGGCTTGTTCTTTCTGAACTTCGCTTAAGCTTCCAGCAGATTTGTTTTACTTAACTTAGCTGTAACCATCATCTTTTTAACTGACCAAGTAGCTATGGCAAACTTGTTTCATTTTAGTTTATCTTTGTGTGCAATGACTATATATGGTTTTTTAACTTTGTAGTTTTATAGATGAGATTAACAGGCAGTTATTCTAGAATGAGGTATTTGTGACTGAGATAATGTTGCAACATAGGGAAATAGATGCCAGGTATGAGGGCAGTGAGCTTGATAAGTGAAGACACAGGATGCAGCACAGAGGAATACAGGCATGGAATGAGAAGAGATGGGACACCAGCTGTATGCTGGAGACCTCACAGCTATGAGCAGCTCTCCCGAAGTCAACTGAAGAAATGTAGACTGGAGCTGAACAAAACTGGTTTAGTTTTAGGAGGAACAAAGAGAACTCAGATATCTAACATCCACAAAAGGCACCACATATATTAAATTCAGATGTAACATGGAGTTTCAGACTAATGAAGAAAGCAAAGTTTAAAAATCATGTTAGAAAACACAAAAGAATGGACCCAGAGGAATCTAAGGCACGTAAGAAAGAAGGACGAGGAAGCAAGGAAGAGGTAGAAGAAAGTACCAGTTTTAGATTCCTCCCCATGAGGACTCCAGATGCTGATGACTTGCTGTAACAGACCAGAATTAAGCCATCAATCTTATGACCCAGAAGGGTCATGGCAGGGTGAGTATACAGTCAGGAAAAAGGGTACAAACTAGGAAGTATATGTATAAAAATTCTTACTGAACTATTATTATTATTAAATCTTTTTCTGCATAAAAGTATTATTTTCTTTACAAGATAATTAGATCTGGACTAATAACAAGTCCTAGATTAGAATGCTAAGATTTCTATTGTACTAAAAATAAATTATTTGGTTTATATAGCATGTTTCTTCTTTGTCCACATACAAAGATTTGAGCATTAACAGCTTTTAATCTAACTAAATTAGAAAGCTGCTTTAACTTCTTGAGCTGGTTCAAGGTACACCTCATATCAAAGCTTAACACCATATTAAATCCAATATATTTTCAGCGTCAAACTGCTGATACGTTGTCGTAAAATAATCCGTATAATTCCTCTATTCTAATGGTCTGTTTCAAGGGGACAAATAGAGAAGGACCAATATAATATATAGCTAATGATCAATATGGGCCCCCTCCTCCAGTGTTACGGACCTCTTGATATAAATTATATGATCTCAGAGTTAACTAGCACTTAACAATATGATCTTTCTGCACCTTCCAGGGACTGGTATCCTGTTCTTAAGAATCTAAGAGTTGGGGTTTTTTTGGTTGAATTACTTCACATCAGTTATGGTTCTGAAGAAAACTTATGGAGAAATTCCCCTGCAAAGGTGCAATAAGTCTTGAATAATGCTTGTATTAGCTGCCCCATTCATTTCACTGATTCATACACTCTGATGCTTAGGAACAAATACTGAAATGTGTATTAACTATGGGTACAAAGCGAGAGGAAGCAAAATTTATTTGCAGCAATGCTTTCCATATTGAAGCCACAAGTATGTAGCTTCCAGGGAGGCATTTCCAATCCAGGAGGAACTACATCTGAGGACCCCCAAGCATCCCCAGTTACTACTAAAGGGAACTAATCTAAAGAAAATAAATGCACTTCAGAAAATGTTTCTAATTATATTATTTTGAACATGTAAGCAACCTACTAAGTAGGAAATCTTTCTGAGGCATTAATGCTGTGAACTAGGTCTGAGAGTGAATCACTAACTTCAGTTTTCTAATCTGAATTTTATATTTACTGCATTCAGTACTATTGTTCTTTTCCTATTATTTGAAATGAATAAATAAATTGAGGAGAAAATAAGTCATTGTTATTAGTGAATCCACCCCTAAACAAAGCCCAGGATTTTCTAAACTTGGAGGCTATGTTTTTATGACTTCTTTATCAAGTTTTTATCTACTACAAAGAAGTAAGAATTAAACCGTGTAAGCCATTTTTCACAGATGTTGTTACTTACTAAAACTTTCTTTCCCAGTATTTATGTACATGGGGGAAAAAATATCAAGAGTTTGAAATTATAAAATAATTCAAAGGTTTGTCCTGTATCAGATACATGGTGAGAAGAGGGATTTAAGAATAAGGAAAAATCACATTAATCGCACTCAAGTACGTATGAGTCAAAAAAAAAAAAAGACTTAGAAGGTGTAATATTCAATAGAAATACCAGAAACAAAACCTAACTTATGGTTCCTGAAAATCTTCTATAGACATGTCAACCAAGTAAGGTATTATGACCTTAATATAGTAAAAATATTAAATGAATAAAAACTGTGCTGCCAAAAGAAGAACAATTGTACTGACAAGTATTAAATCAACTTCCATAGCTGACTCCTTACCCCTTCAAATTAACACAGTCTTTTAGTTCTGCAATGATTTGATAATTCCAGTGTAACAAAGAAAAAATCAACTTATTCATGCCTGGTACTTTAGCTTTCCTTTTGTGTGTGTGTGTGCGTGCATAGATTTGCGAACAGATGAATTGGGACTTTACAATTCATCATCTAACAATCTTGATGTTCTGGAATTTGAAGTATGGCAAAAAATGTACTGAGTATCCGAATATTTTTCTTTAGTATATATGCCATAATATATATTTTCCAAACTCGGTATTATGATTTTTTTAAAAAAATAAATTAATGGATCTATTGAGAAACTAAAAAAAAGGGTAGTCATAAATAATCATAGTGCTGACTTCTGAGTTTAATTTAACTTAGGTTTGTTTCTTTGCTGTAGTTATTTCAGTAAGACAGAAAGAAGAACTTCCAAGAGACAAAGCATATTTGGCAACATGGCATATCCCAGATCAGAATATTTCACTAGGGCGGCAAGGGCCAGACTTCAGGAGCCTTCCTTTCCTTAAAATGATTAGAAATGTCAGTGTTTTAAAAGTTGCATATAGAAGGCCTATGTATAAGGCAAACTCTTACACAGTTCAAAAGAATCTTTACATTAAAGCTGTTACAATTAAAGCATAAGACAACAGACAGACACTAACAAATGTACAATGAAACAACCAATATTATGAATCACAAAAGACTAACAATCTTTTAAAAAATATTAAGAATGGATAGTACACAAGAGGAATGTAATAGGTTTGTTTCTGCAACACAACACCTAGCAGGCATTTTAGTAATTTTTAAAAAGGGAAAATTACTTTTCCTCATGCAAAATGTTGTCATCTAGTTCTCTCTTTCCTTTTCTTTTGCAGATAGGCTTCCCAGCTAGTTTAATTTACAGCAAATCCACAGACACTCTAGCTATCAGCATCCATTTTTAGTGTAATCTCTCAGAACAAACTGTAAGTAAAGTTGGAGATTGTACAGTGACTCCATTAATAGTGTGTGACCCACTGAAATTCTGTTTTGCTTTCCAAGTACAGTATTAATTATACATAGGCTTCGTACTGGTTCTCGGGAGTGAAGGTAAGCCCAATTGACATCTGAAATATTCACATATGCCAGTTTGAGATTGGTTCACAGTGACAACGTGAATCAGTAGTCACTGCCCAGGGTTTTGGTGTTGGTCTTTGGTTGGTTGGTGTTTTTTTGCGGAATTTCTAGGCACGATAACCTCTGGACAACCTCCACAAAACGGGCAAAACTGTGCTCTCTTATTGCCTTTGAAGAATAATGGAGGCCAACGGTGCCCTTTTTGTATGATTTCTTGTAAACTACCTTGCACATTGAGAACACTAGAGAATTAATACATTGACCTCAGTGACAACACAAAAAAGAAGTTGCTTTTTTGTACTAGGGCAAGAGCGCCCCGAGGTTTACCTTCTTTGTAGATAGGCAATTGCATGTCTTTTAATTACTAGTCAATTAAATCTGTTAGAAAGGTGGGTTTGTTGGGGATTTTTGGTGGTGTGTTTTTTTCAAAATCATTTAAAACATCGTATCTTTGGAGAAACAGATGCCACTTGGAAGTGCTCTACTGTAAAACTTGGATACAAGTATTTGTTGTATCCTTTCGGACCTCTAATACAGTTGATGACCCAAATTTTTATGGTATTTGTGACATAAAGCAGAGCTCTGCAACATGCAAAAGAAGCAGTGGAGCAAATAAAATTAAGAGGTGATATATTTTTGTACACATTACAAATAATTATTTTAGATAACCTACATCTGAATATTATGTAACTGTGATCTTTCCTCATCTCTGGATTATTAGTGCAAAATATTTAGACAAATTTATTTGTGTGCCATTTTGAGTGACCACTTTTTGTCTAAACCATTGTCTTGCAGCATTTGTAGTATTTTGTGCTTATGAAAACTAACAGGTACAAATCAGAATACTGTTCTCACTAGTGACACTCTTTATGGCAAGAGCTACATTACATAGTAGATATGACTATGCCCGTATCTATAGCAGTGTCAATATCATAGATGTTCGAATCTTTGGTATTATCACAGATAAGAAGCAGTTACTTTATAGACAACAGACAGCAATGAGAAGTTTTAGGTAATCAGTGTCTCTGAAAAGGTCACGTTAGGGGTTACTTTCTAGGGGTTTGTCATTGTTTCAGCTGGGATAGAGTTGACATTCTTACTAGCTGCTGATAATAGTGCTGTGTTTTGGATTCGGGATGGGAAACAGTGTCAGTAAAACATCGATATTCGTATCACTTGTTCAACTCCTCTCTCTTCTTTCCCAAGATCTCTCTTTTTAAATGTGTTCTTCCCTACATTATAAGATCAATAAATATACTGTGAATCCTAAAATAAATAATTAAATAAGAAATTATCAGGGTAAGAGGACAAAGGACTTTTTTGCATAAGAGTTTGCTGTTATGCCTAACTGCCTGCTGGCCATTCTATTTTTCCCTGGGGAACCATATTTACCTAAACTCTTCTGTCAGTTCTTTTCTTTAGGACAAATAATTCTGCTACCCACTGAGTGAATGCTGTTTGCCAGACAATATTGAGACCCTTCCTACAGCATTCCTTAGAACATAATTTCCAACTGAAAAGGCAGGAATCTTTCAAAAAACATTGACAACTGTGCTTCTGCAAGTCAGCACAAATCGCAGGCCTCATCATAGGCCTGTAACTAGTCTGTGGTGAAATTCATGCTCACTGGTCTGGATTCCCATCCCTCCCCAGAACACCAACCTGCTCTACTCCCTAGACCTTCCCTTGAGCAAAGCATTCTTGAATCTCTTCCCAGCCCTGAATATTTGCCTTGAGTGTCCTTGACATTGTCCCTATCATACAATTTATTTCTCCTCTAGGATCTTCCCTCCCAATTCTCAGACCTAATTTTGCATTCTCTAAAATAAACCGTTGGGTACCACAAAACTCTCATTTCGCAATTCTTTGTCTCTATTATTTTCTTCTAACTTATCCACAGTCCTTACCTGTACTTACCTTCATCATCAAGTCCTTACCTTCATCATTTGAAGAGGGAAGACTTCCTAGACCCGACTCGGGATTCAGGGTGAGGGAGAGAAGTAGAGGTAAGCTAGATCATTCCATTTGGATTGGTCAGCAAGAGGCTGGAAAGACGTGCTAAACACGCAGGGCACATTACTAATGGAAAATTAAGACAGTAGTGGCTATCCAGGTCTCCACTAGCGTGACTACCGGTAACTGTACATAATAGGATTGCTCTTACACACTTTTAGGCAACAGATTTCATCCTGCAATACTTTGTCATTTCCCAGTCTGCATCTTCTCTTCCCTCATTTGCACATTCCACTATTTAGACACTCATTCACAGTAAGGCTGTCAAAATCTCAGTTCAACAAAAGAATGTAGTGGGAGCTACTAAGAAAATGTTCAAAATGCTGAATTTCACAGAAAAAGCAGCAGTATTTTCAAATGCAATTCACAGTTTATATATGCCTTGCATCTTGTAAATTTTCAGAGTGCTGTGCTGAGCAAAACTAGTACAGCTTCCCTGCAAGAAAGTCTGCACAGCTCCCTTGCAATCTCCACAGTTCCCAGAATTCCTAGCAGCTGCTGCCCCTCAGCTGTATCTCAGCAATAGTGCTAAACTCAAAGAAAACATCCATTAGAGTCACTATTTATGCTGAGATTACTAATGGAGAAATTTACATCATATACTTTGTTACCTTATGTAGTCTCATGCTGATGTACAATCTATCCTTACTAATTTTAAATGTAAGGAACTCTGGGGGGGCAGGAATGACTGTTAACCTTGAAATCATGTTACATTTTAGAGATGCCTGTGAGCCTTGGAAAAAAGTAAATAACTGCAATTTTATTTTGTTTGCCTTATGAGAAATCCTGGTAAGATTGTAACTTGTTCATACTGTTTACAACACCCGAAACCATATGAAGCAAACCGTCCCCCTGACCAGCAAGTATGCATAATAAGTATCATGCTGCACTACTGTGCAAAAGTAATGGATAATGGTAACTGATAGGGTTTTCAAGCACTTACTGGTTGTGATGTTTAACATTAACTTAAATAGAAATGTTTCATCATCTTTTTATAACTCAGGATTTTACCATTTGCTTAAAAGAAATAGCAATAAAATAACTAAGATGTATTTTACCAAGTCATTATCTATAAAACCTACAAGCTAAACTCCAGATCTGGAAGTAATTCTGCTAGATCCTTGCACTATTAAGTGTCTCCGTAGCATCAGTAGGACTCCCTGGGGGCCACTTCCACAGAGTGTATAAGAGCGTATCTGTATGTTCGCTGTGTCTGGGCAAAATTTTGGTACATTTCCTATGCTACAAAGAGCTGCAAAAAAGCTTGTCATCCTTTTAATCCACAAGTTTAGTGGTAGGAATTTAAGTAGTTAGATAACACTTAAGGGAGAGGTAAATACTGCTCAAAAATTTTTCAAATAGTTTTTGGGTTTGGCAGTTGCAGATTATTATTAAGATCTTTCTCTAGTGTGCCTACATAAGCTCCGAGTAGAGTATCAAATCAAGTACGTCATTTTCAAATAATATTTTTAATCTTAAATTCTGACCAGCTAAACCTGATTTACCACAATAGTCATCTCTCCTCTGTATTCCTTTGGTAAATAGCACTATTGTAGTATAGATGAAAAATGTTAATTTTAAATTTTCCTAACAATATTTCTTATATATATATGCAGCAAAAATTTATGTCCCTGGGGAAAAAAAAAAGAGGCAAATTAAACAGCAAATTAGACCACATGGAATAATTTTTAAAGGACTATGATTCCTGGGCAGATGCAGCCCAGGATCTGACTTGCCTTCATTGCTGCAGCGGTGCACTGCTGATTTATGTTTACCTTGTTGTTCCCTAGGACTCCCGGATCCCTTTCAGCAAGGCTCCTCCCCAGACACTCACATCCAGCCTGTAGTGGGCTTTTTGGTTATTTGATTGCAGGTGCAGGACTTTGCACTTTTCTCTGTTAAACTTCACACTGTTCTTGCCAGCTTACTCTTCCAGCCTGCCCACGTCAGTAAGATGTCTTGCCCTTCTGATGCGTTTGCTTCACCAACCAGTTTGGTATCAACAGCAAACTTGGTGAGGGTGCTTTGAATCCCATCATCTAGATCATTTATGAGGATGCTGAACAGCGTGGGGCCCATTTGTGACAGGTTGCCAAACAGAGTAAAAGCCATTGATCACCACCCTCTGGGTGTAAGCTATCGACCTCACAGAGCACCCACCCAATCTGTATCTTTCCAGTTTGTTCAGGGAAGGCTGTGGGAAACACTGTTGAGGCTTTGGCGAAGACCAGGTAAACGGGTTAAGTAAGGAGGTATTTTTATGCCTATGCAATATCAGTAAAGATAATTCCGGCTATGATTTTGGTGATTACTTTTCCAACTGAAACATCAGAAAACTGAGAAGGCAGCCGGTAAAAGTTTAAAACACGTGTTGTGGGCTGTTGTGGCAAGAAATATTTTGTATAGAAAAGTATAGTGTAGGAAAACTCAGTACAGTTGTCCTCTTCTAGTATTAAGGTCTTTTTCCTATACTTAAAGCTATCTCACTTCCTCCTGATCCAGCACCTATCCACCCTATGCTACACCAAATGTTGAGCAGTCTTTAGAGTAAAAGTCTCTGAAAACCTAGGCATTCCATATTCCCAGATCCAGTAAGGCAAGAGAAACAACAAATAATACTTTGTTGTTGCAGATGTCATGCTGTTTTGGTTTGTTACTGTATTAATTTTGTTATTGGAAAGACTGGAGGGAAGTGAAGAAGATCAGAATGCTGAATATTGTTTCACAGCACAAGCAGGCGTAACAGGAGTTGACAATGTAGAAATAAGGGAACAGGAATATTACTTAGTCCAAGCTTGTGGTGCCTGTGCTCCACACCCTTTAGTTGAAGAATGTATACAATAAACATTCTACAATGAAAAAAACCCAAAACCCCAAGAAATCGTATTTTTGCAAAAACAGAGGGGAATCATGAAAGATACACCGTGCTGCTGCTGAGCCAGTGATTTTTCCTTTCCTCCACAGTGGAAGAGCAAAACTACCAATTTGTGAACCAAAGGGGAAGCAGCCCAACATACAATGGATGAGTTGCACTATCTGTTTTTAAAATGCCATTTATTGCTGATCGTGTCAATTTTCAAGTATTCTGAGCAGTGACTCCTTTCATGTTCTGTGATTTGCCCTTTCAGATGTGCCTGCAGCTTCCACTTGGATAGCACTGCTTTACAGCTCATCGTAAATTTAGAAACCACACTGATAACAGATTTACAGTTTTTAACAGCCTTTAAAAGTTATGCTGATATTAAAACCATTCTATGATTAATATTGACATAAAAGCCTTAACAGAATGTGTTTATATAAAAAGCTTTACAAATATTTTACTGCAAAGAAAGGCCATGAAAATATTTTATTGATGAGATTGTAAAAAAACCCAAACTTACACTGACTTCATATATTAATTCACCACATTACTAAACCGCAGTGTGCCCTTTGGAATTTTCAGTTTACAATACATAGACTTTTGTTCTAAGATACCTTCCTGTACCCTTTCCCTCTTCTACCCCTCCTCTTCCAAATGGCTAGGGGCTGAACATACAGCAAGAAAGGAAGATAAGAAGGGGAAGAGACAGTGAAATACTTAAACAGTAAGCACAGTGTTGAACATACAGCAATTTAATTGAATTTACCTTAACCAAAAGGAAAGGAGAGAGTATAGAAAGGACAGACATTGGTAGCTGATAGCAGTGGTCACCATTTTATGCATATGACATTAGGCTGTGAAGTAGAGAATGAATAAATAAATTTAAAAACAAAACAAAACAAAATGCTACCTGTAAACTGTTCTGGAACCAATTATCCCTTACAACAAGGATTAGCATTGATATGTTTGCCATTCCTTCAGCTGTTCTACTGGCAACATAAATGCCACAGTGCTCCAGACCCCTCTCCGTCTTTGTTACTCTTCTTGAGGCCATTTCCTCTTGTCCTATCAGTTGTTACTTGGCAGAAGAGATTGACCCTCACCTCTCTACAACCTCCATTTACATAGTGGTAGAAAGCGATAAAGCAGCTCCTCACAGCTTCATTTTGTCTAAGCTAAACAACTCCAGTTCCTCCAGCTGTTCCTCATAAGACACATGCTCTAGGCTCTTCACTAGCTTTGTTGCTCTTCTTTGGACATGATCCAGCACCTCAATGTCCTTCTTGTTGTGAAGGCCCCAAAACAGTGTTCCAGCTGGGGCCTCACCAATGCTGAGTACAGGGGGATGATCACTTCCCTACTCCTGCTGGCCACACTATTTCTGATACAAGCCAGGATACTATTGGCCTTCTTGGCCACCTGGGCACACTGCCAGCTCTTACTCAACCACCTGTTAACCAACACCCCCAGGTCCATTTCTGCCAGGCAACTATCCAGCCACTTTTCCCCAAGCCTGTAGTGCTGCATGGGGTTCTTGTGACCCAAGCGCAGGACCTGGCACTTGGCCTTGAACTCCATACCATTGCCCTCGGCACGTCAATCCAGCCTGTCTGGATCCCTCTGTAGAGCCTCCCTACCCTCAAGCAGATCAACACTCCCACCTCACTTGCTGTTGTCTGCAAACTTACTGAGGGTGCACTCGATCCCCTTGCCCAGGCTGTTGATAAAGATATTAAACAGAACTGGCCCCAATATTGAGCCCTGGGGAACACCACTTGTGACTGGCCACCAACTGGATTTATCTCCATTCACAACAACCCTTTGAGCCCAGCCTTCCAGACAGTTTTTGACCCAGCCAACAGTGCACCCACCTAAGCAACGAGCAGACAGTTTCTCCTGGAGAATGCTGTGGGAAATTATTTTGAAGGCTTTACTAAACTCCAGGTAAACAACATCTACAGCCTATCCCTCATCCACTAAGCAGATCACCTTGTCATAGAAGGGGATCAGGTTAGTCAAGCAGGACGTGCCTTTCATGAACCTGTGCCGACTGGGCCTGATCACCTGGTTGTTCTGTATGTGCCATGTAATGGCACTCAGGATGATCTGCTCCATAATGTTCCCCAGCACTGAGGTCAGACTGAGAGGCCTGTAGTTCCCTGGATCCTCCTTCCGGCCCTTCTTGTGGATGGGCGTCACATTTGCTAACCTCCTTTCAACTGATACCTCCCTGGTTAGCCAGGACTGCTGATAAATGATGGAAAGTGGCTTGGTGATCACCTACACCAGCTCCTTCAGTACCCTGGGGTGCATCCCATCTGGCCCCATAGACTTGCATATGTCTAAGCAGCGTAGTAGGTTGCTAACCATTTCAGATTAAATTATGGCTATTATGATTATTTTTCATGAATCTTTAGAAGTGGTCCAGGCCAGACTAAAAAAAAAAAAAAACAAACCGAAAAAACCCCCCAAAAAAACCCCAAACAAAAACCCCAACAGTTTCTCTAGAATTTTCAATTACAATAATGTACAATTTGGTTAGTTGTCAATACTTACTTGGGGTGTCATCCAGCACTCATCTGATCCCCAGAGTAGTAAAGATTGTATTGGAAGTGCTTCATTTGGAAAAAATGAAAAGCAGTCCTGGAAGGAAGGTGGCAAGCCACCAGAGTATTTCATGGTAGAGAAGCAGATGTGCATACCTAGGTAGGAAATGTAACATTCATTTTGTATAAAATGTGTCCTTTCATAAGCCAGTGGAGGTAAGCCTCAGCTTTTTAGTATTTCCCATGACACTTCAAGCACAAACATTAACAGAGTATCTTCCAACCTCAAGGATACCAGGTAAAATGGTTTTCAATTTGCTGTTTTGATTAAAATTATAGCTATATATAGCTATGTAGCTTTTATAACAAAATTGTTATAAAAATCCAACTTGATTCAACATACATTTAGGATTGCATGATCTATGCTCTTGACCCACTTGACTGGTATAATGCTAGCACATAAACTAGATTTCGTAGAGTTTTCTAGGTTTCCCATACAGCATTCATTCATTGTAATATTTTGTAGTGTATAGAATAGATAAAATAAAATTCTGCAATCCCTTTCATGTAACAGTAAATAATGTGCTGAGGGAGCTTTTCTTTTAAGAGATACTGACCACAACATGCTGGGTATAAAGCTCTTTCTACACAGGAGACATAGTAAGAGTGTAACAAAATATCAAATAATATGACAACACAAAATAAACGGAACAAGGCAAAGTGGAAAGGTAGAGCATGAAATCTTTAATGAGATGTAGAACAGGAACTGTCCTTTTCAGTGCATAAACAGAAGGGCAGTAATTTGGAAAAGAAGAGGCATGTTTAGAGTCAAGAGTGTACTGAAGCTCTAGGTCTGGATGTGAATCTATCAAATTTGTCCAAGCCTGCTTTACGGTATTTCAGCATTTCCAATTCAAGTTGTAAAGCAGGAATGAAATAAACACTGTCAGAGCCTAAAAAGAGCTTAACGTAAAGTTGGATTCTAAACATGAACATGGTTTTAAAGGTCTATCCTTGCATTCTTTGTGAACGGATTCATCAAAAAATCTTATGAAATGAAATTAAATGAAAGCAAAGCAGCTCCTTATAAATGCTGTTTAAAGACAGTGCCTGTACCCACAAAAGACAATCAAAATGCATACTCTATTTTCTCTTTGTAGTCTGTTGTGCCAAATACTGAATGTGCCACCAGAAAAACCTGGTGAAAAGAAGCATGCTCTGCAATACTTTGCACATCAGGACCACTGTAGGTGGAGATAACAATTTTCTCTTGAAGTTAATGATATGCAGGTGCATACAGAGTCAGTTCTACATAAAAAGAGTCAGTTCTACATAAATCCCATGTGATGAGCAAGAATGCAATACAAAGGAGACTCAATGTGAATATTAGACACACTGCATTGAGTTCCTATTTAGAGACAGAAAAAAACTCCAACAATGTTTCTATTTCTTTCTATTTCTTTTGACACTGCCTAAACACAAGTCTTTGGATGGATTTACAGAATCCACGTCTGCACTGATCCTGAAAGAATCAAAAGCAATGACAAGAAAAGGATAAAATAAAAAGAATGATAGACAGATACATATCAAACACTTTTCATTGAGGAAATGGCAGGACCAGACATTTTGGCTGTCTTCCAGTTTCAGTATGTTTCCATTCTAAATTATTTTTATTCTGTCAATAATTAAATATTTTCTAAGTGAGGTGCTAGATACACCTTGTGTCTGCAATAAAGTAGAGCAATTCCCTCATCAATGGAAAGATGGAATAAAGTGGAATGAAGCTGAGGTTTAATCCTGAATTAAGGCCTAAACAGTACGGCAGCAAGACATACTAAATTCATTTGTGCCTCTCTTTCTCTCCCCCAAATTTACACTTAACTTGTCTCTTTGTTATCGTAGGAAAACCAGTATAGACAATGGCTACTTCTATTAGCCTTAAACAGAGACATTCTAAGCTAGAAACTTATGAAAAAAAATACCATGTTTCTGAACTTAGTTTTAATCTGTAAACCAAACAGATTCTAATGAAATAAAATTTTAGTCTTTTCCAGATTTGGGGCTTTATAGGAACCTTTCCTTTATGTATCCAAGTACTTCACCCATCTCCTTAATGCAAAAGCCTAATTGCTATTCCCATCTTCTGAAACTTTGATATCAGGAGTCCAAAGGAGTAAGGAAAAATCCATACATCCTCACTGCATAGAGTCATTTCCTCTCTTACTTATCAGCATTGACTAATGGCATGGAACTTGCATGGAAGAGCAGAGGTTGCTAGAGTGTGAAACTGAGTGAATATACAGTTTTGCTCATAAAGCCATATTTTGGTAAGAAATACTCCAAAAAGAAAAATACTAGCTTGGTGTAGTTATTAACCAGCACACAGTGCGAGAAACACGGTATTGACAGCCATGAATAATGAGATCTACTAAAAGAAAAAAAATAATTAAAAGTCAAACTACACAATGTTTAGAAACTTAGACTACTGAACTGCAGAACTCAGATTAGAGTGTAAACCAGATTTCAAAAGGAAGAAAGAAAAGAAAACATTGTAAATGGTACCAAAAATGAGTCTGCATGCAGAGTTGAGCATGGAAGATAAAAGTCAGTCAATGAAGGCAGAGTCTTTTCTATTTCACTGAAGAAGCAATAAGAAGTGAGGAAGACTGATGCTAGAAATAAACATGAAAAACATACTTACAGCTGGTAAAGGTGTTTAATGAGCGATATAACCCTCAAGAGAATGACATGCTGTTTTTCACTTGAAACCAAGACGCAAAAGGTAAAATAGACTAGTTAAAGCTGACCTTCATATAGGATTTCTGAAATGGTACAGCTTCCTTAATTAGAGACAGACTCATAATATCAGCTAACAGGAGCAATGGCTCCAAGAAAGAGACCTACCAGAATAGTTAGATACAACAAGCAAACTTCCTCCAAAAAAACAAGTGCAACTGAATCACCCAAGATCAAAAAAACAGATGCCGTAGTTATTTTAAGTGAGAGACATAGCAGTAAAGACACCACGACACAAAGCTCAATGCTCTCTTGAGAATCTGGATAACTGCTCAGGCCTGTATAACCTCTACCCTATTCAGCTTCATTGCTGGCAACTTTAATGATAGTTCAAATATATCTGCACTACACTACTGCCTAAGCTTAAGTATTTGTAGCTAATAGTATGCAGTTAAGGTCAAACTTAAAGAATATGGGAGGCAGGATGGATAGCAATAGCCCAGTCAAGAACATAGAAAGAAATACAAAGGATAAAAGGAAGAATGCCCAGCAACTGAGCAAGACAGCAAAAAAAAAAAAAGTGCAACATAGAGTAAATAGAGACTACACACCTGCAGCAGAGGAGAGCATCTGCAGTGGGGCTCTAGCAGACACAGACACCTCCAATATGCACACTCTGCAATAAAGAAGCTGTCAACCATCCAGCTGCCATATTTACAGTCAGGCTATTGGATCAATGACCCATTTCTCTTCAGCTGCATTGTAAAGCCAGCAGCAATGTAATCCCAATGATACGAAGCTTTAACAGCCTGGAAGATTGTGACCAAAGGTTAGGAGATGTACAATAAAACCTTTCTGTGGTGCATGGATAAATTCAGGCTGTCAGTAACAAACTCACAGAACAAGACATGTTACTGCAATGGGTTTATAATAGCTGACACACAGAAGTGCTGGAAGAGGGAGGACATGACTGTAGTTTCCATTCAGCTTTCTAATAGAATATAGGAAGAATATATATCCTCTCAGTAAATTCACATGGAAGGCTAGCTGAATTGTGTACCTCAATAAAAATGCAAAGATAAATCCAGGAAGAAAAGTTAGTAAGCCAGCAACGAAGAAGCATGTTTCATCCCTTGAGACTAGCACAGAACTCATCAGTGGACTTGTAATAGCAAGACAACCTTTAAGTAAACTGAGAATCTACATTGAGACATACTTCCTGATTTATCCATGGCAACATCATTCACAACGCTTGCGACGCTAAATGCGTTCTGACATTTTACACGCGATATGTCAATTTTCCTCATGTCTTCTTAGTAGATATTGCAGGACATGAATCCACTTGTAAAATTATTCTAAGAAAACACAAGAATGTCAGACAGTCAAGATTATAGCTGATGATCTTGTCTGTAATGGAAAGAAATATCAAAGAAAAGGCAATCCAGGACTATAGACAACCAAAAGATACCCATGCTAAAACCACAAATAAATGGCTGCCAACATTTAAAAAACCTCCCAGAATAAGACAGGTTGAAACTGATATACAAACATAAAAGCAAGAATACTGAGTAAAAACAAAGAGACATCTGGAACTTTTTTATTTTGTTTGATTTTTTCCCCCTCTTCTTTTAAAATCTAAAGATAACGTTTGGAAAAGTTGTATGATGCTTCATTGTCGAACTAAGGGAGCAACAATCCAAGGAAAGGGAAAGTTTCAGTCAGTCCATAACAGGCAGTACTTTCAGTTGGCTGCCTGAAATAATGAACGTGCCCCTCACGCATGTTGCTACTGCACATGCTCGCGCTCTGCCTAACATTCTGGCTGGATGCCTGAAGAAGAAACTTAGTTATTGGTATATAAATGAATTACTACTGTTCCCAAATGAATTTTTTGGCCTGCAATGATTTATAGGTGAGGAACATTACTACAAAGGTGGTATCTCTATATTTCATAGCCCTCAGTGGATGTCAGTGGATTATTCAAACACCCTTTGGACTGAAGTGAAGTTCTGTGATTTTTATAGCCTTAATATACTTCATGTGAAGCACCCAAAAAGGACACTAGTTGACTTCAAAGAGATTGTAGCCAGAGAAACTGAGAACCACTACAGAAAGCTAAATAGAAAAGGTATGAAGAGAGTCCATTCACTGAGGGGAACAGCCAACTATTTTTCCACATTGTGTGTGTATATATTAGAATCCTCTGAACCCTTTAAACAGCTAATATCCAAAATGCAATATAAGAATACTTAGTAGAAAAAAAAAATATTAAAGAGGCACTCTGCATTAGTACTGCATACTAATATCACAGCCAGAGTTGAAGTATGCTGTCTTAAAGCATTAAAATTTGGGAAACTTTGCATTTGTGAAACTTCCCTTAGCTACCTTGAGTATTTTCACGAAGCTGTTTTAATTACTTGCTCAAAGTCATGCAGCAAGTCTGTGTAGTAGCAGGGAACTACATTAGGGTTTCTTAGATACGAGTTAGTTTTTTAACCACCAGCTTCTACTCAGAACAGGCAAAATTACAAGCAGATATAATTGGACTAAAACCATTATCGCAAAATTTTCAGAGAATCTAATATCCATAAAACAAATCTGCTCCACCTTAATACAGACTTTTCCTTAAATAATAATGCAATCATAGAATGGTTTGGGTGGGAACAGACCTTAACGATTATCTAGGTCCAACCCCCATGCCATGAGAGTGAAGTACAGGGGCAGAATCACCTCTCTTGACCTGCTGGCCATGCTCATTTTGATGCAGCCCAGGATGCAATTGGGTCTCCAGGCTGTGAGTGCACATTGCTGGCTCATGTTGAGCTTCTCATCAAGCAACATCCTCAAGTCCTTCTCCTCAGGGCTGCTTTCCATCCATTCTCTGCCCAGCCTGTATCTGTGCATGGGATTGCCCTGATCCATGTGCAGGACCTTGCACTTGGCCTTGTTGAACTTCATGATGTCACAGGCCCACCTCTCAAGCCTGTCTAGGTCCCTCTGTATGGCATCCTTTCCCTCCAGCATGATGACTGCACCAGAGAGCTTCGTGCCATCGTCAAACTTGCTGAAGATGCGCTCAATCCCACTGCCCGTGTCACCAACAAAGATGTTAAACAGCACCAATCCCCATACCAACCGCTGAAGAATGCCACTCCTCACTGTTTTCCACTTGAACATTAAGCCTGTCCTGGGTCCATCAAGTATAGGGTTAACTTTCCCAAGGAGCTGTCATGGGACACAAGTATTTCATACCATGTGACATCCAGTCTACAGCCTGGGAGCTGGCTGGGGGAAGAGGGAAGGGGGCAGGAAGTTGCTGCATGGGTGCAAGCTGGGGCTTCCCAGGTCCAGTTGGGGAACTGTGTTTTGTACATTCCTCTGTCAGTGTTATTGTTGTTATTTTCCTCTTTCCGTTGCTGTTCTGTTAAATTGCCTTTTTCTCAACCCACAAGTTTTGCCTCTTTCTTCCGATTCTCCCCTACAGCTGGGGGAGAGTGTGAGCAATCAGCCCTGTGGTTCTTTGTCGCCACTGGAGACTACAACACAACAGAGCTGTTCACTGTAACTCTTCAAGTGCGACTGTCCAGCCAGTTCCTTATCCACTGGGTGGTCCATCCATCAAATCCATGTCTCTCCGATTTAGAGACAAGGGTGTTGTGCAGGACAAGTGTATTTGTGTTTTGCACAAGTCCAGGTAGATGACACCAGTTGCTCTTCCCTTATCCACCATCACTGTACTGCTATTATAGAAGGCCACCAAATTTGTTAGACATGATGTGCCTTCAGTGAAGCCATGTTGACTGTTCCTGAGCACCTCCTTGCTTTCTATGTGCCTTAGCATAGTTTCCAGGAGGATCTGTTCATGATCTTTTTGGGCACAGATGTGAGATTTTTAAATCTCCTCTATGGTAGAGACATTATGGACATAATTCCACTGACTTTAAAATAAGATTTACTAGGGACGGGTTGAAAGAAAAAACAAGGCATTTATAACAACATCTTTACCTTTGAATGGAACAGCAGCAAAAAATTCGCCACTTTCACAGTATTGCAACCCAGATAAAACATCTTCAGGGTTTACAATGACAAGAAATACATTATGACTGTGGCTGCTGCAGGTAGTTTGGTAAGTCCTGGCAAACTACAAAGGACAGAAATATTGGTTCTCTATTAACTAATAAGTACATATCCAGAAACTTCACTGAATCTAAAAATGATCAATGTGCATAACATTTCCCAACTAAGGTATGTGACCTTTATTGAATAAATGACCTGTGTAATAAAATGGCTGCTGAACTGGATCATGGAAGAAGGTGGTTTGTAATAAAGATCGTATTATTGCAACATTATACTTTGGGAGCAGGAAGCAGATAGGTCAAAACTGTGATCTTATTTAACTCACACTGCCTATTTAATGAATATATTCCTTAATAACCATAATGATTATGCCAACATCAAACTAATACTGAATGCTTTTATTTGCTTAAACTGTTTCTGTGAAGATCAGACACTAGAATAGATGAATATAACAATGAGCATTCTCAGGAACCATGGGGTACTTTTATTCCCTCTCCGTTTTTCACTTGATGCTCTGCAACTTGCCAGGCTTAGAATAAAATTAAAAAATAGCTGGCCTGACTGCTTAAAGTGACAACACTTATCAACTGATACTATTCTGTCACAGTACTTACGCTACACAGTAGAGAACAGATCTTTTCATTTGTAGTGCCAGAATCAAAAAAGTAATTGGAATATTTCCACTGCTAATTTCTCAGCTACTGAGATCCAAAACCACTAGGGCTTGCTACTAATGAGCATGTTGACAGAAAAGCACTAGGCAGCAAATTTCAAAAAGCTCTTCTACCATGAATAAATACACAATATAAGCAAACAAAACCTATAGACATCAACGACTTTGCTGTGCCACCTTCTGTACGCTCATCCACTATTAGACAAGACTACATATTTGAGGATGATTTGAGCATAAATTATAGCAAATTAATGTTTTTGTTTTTCAAAGAAATTAAAGAAATGGAGAGTGCATTAAAGGCCTAATCCCATCCTCTCTCATATCTAAATACAATGTATACTTCTGAATATGAGGTGCTGTTCAGAAATACTGTTTACAGATTGAGCCAAATGAGTAGAGGAAGCTGGAATAAAAAACACCTACAGTTGTAAAAAGAATATTCAGGATATAGATTTTCATGCTTCCAAGTTTTATGGAAAGAGAGTGTATATCAATAGTTTAAAAGGAAACGAACACTTGTAATGTTTGGGAAAGGGGCCTAGTAAAACAGTTAAGTGATTGATTGTTGCTGCCTACTAAATACAGTCACACAGGTAAGAAAAATATAACATAAAGCTAATATTGTTGTGTTCAATATCAAAATAATATGGTTGCACACAGGTTTGAATTTACTGACTTATTCAGAAACTATCCTTCATATTAATGTATCGTGTAGTTGTGTAAATACATTAGGATTGTGATCCTTTACTGGCACGAGGTAATACTACAGAACCCATGTTATACAGCAGTGAATGAGTGACATAAGGATGTAGTTTGCAACATCTGAAAAGGCATAAAGACAATTTGCAATATTTTTTTCTCTCCTTTAAAATAAATTTTCTCATTAAGGTAAAATTATCCTTGCTAGGATGACTCCTCTGTTTAAACTCCTTACTTCAGAGGTCATTCTTCAAAGGAAAAATATAACTGCTTATATGAGACATAAATTCGTTCCATGTATGCACTGAAAGGACACCTAAGACTAATTTTGTGCATGTGATTAAAACTGTGTATGGTTCGTGTTTTAACTTTTATCTTTTTTTTTTCAGACTGACATTGTTTGGTTTTTTTTTTTTAACAGGTACAGTTTCCACTTGTTAGGTTTCTTATAAAACTATTCAATTCCTCCAAATTGCTTTATTCTGTTTCCATGTATATGTTTTCCAGTTTCTTTGAAAATTTATTAGGCTTAGCATGCAAAGTTATATCATATGTGAACATATTCTCAAGTAGCATGGCTACTATCTGAAAAGTGTCAAAATGCATATTTTTGCAGCTACAAACCTAAAGCTATAAATACATGACTGGAGTTAATTTATGAAGTGAATGATAATATGTTCATAAGAGTAATTAATATTTACTGTACTCACTATCATTCTTTTTATCCATAAAAATGACTGTTCATATTTCCACGTTTTATAAGGCAGTTTTCCTGTCCCTTAGAACTTAATGTCTCTGCCATTCCATTAGTGGCAGCTTTTCGTACTCTTTTTTCCTCAGCAATCAGCTTCTCTGTTACAATTCAGTGATTAGTGATTTTTACCCTGCTTTAAAAACCTTTGTTGCAATACACTGCTGGTCAGCCAACAGGGAGATCAAAAGTGCTACCCACTGACTGAGTAGTTGCCAACAAAGAGGGAATTACTGACAGCAAACCAATCTATTTTGAAATAGTAATTCCTAAGAAAATACTTAGATACACGGAAATTAAAAATATTCTGGTCTCAAGGATTACTGTTTAAATTGTACTTTTCCCAATTACTAGATTTATGCATACTATGTTGCCTTCAAAATAATTTTTAGTGTAAATCTCTGCAATTCTTTTCAGAGTTTGTAATTGGCTCAAGTTGGGTTTATTTGACAGCCTTTTTTGGGTTTGCATTAGTGACTTAGAGCTGAAAAAACAAGTCCGCTACTATGTCTAGTCATCCAATACCACCTGGATTCTTTCCCCTACCTGAAAAACAACCTAACTTTGCAGAGCATGATGCTCTAACAAATGCTATCAGGAAGTCTTGTTTGGACTTGCACTTTTATAGCTGAGCACTTAAATTTGACTTCTGGCTAATACCTAAATAAATAATCAAAGAAAAAAAAGGAAAGTAAAAATCAAAAAGAAAGACCATGAAGAAAATAAAAAATCCTGCCACTTCTAGTACCATGTTTTCCAGTACAATTCTTTGCTCTTATCCAAAAAAATCTGAATACCAAAAATCTGAATGAAGGTTAAAAAGTCCATTTTGAGGAGTATTTAAAAGATTGCACATTGCATCGGTACATTCTCTGCAAAGTTTTACGTAACCTTATAATGGACTGAACAGGTTTAGTCTTGTGACTCATGGTGTAGATTGCTTCAAAGCCAGTTAAAAACTTCCTATACCCAGTCCATTATTTCCACACCCGATCTGCTCCCTCCCTGCGCCAGTACAGCCATTACGGAGTCCTCACTGAAAAACAAAAAATGGAACTTGTAACAGTTAAAATAACCCACTTTTGGGGTTTTATTTAACGTGGACCATTTCAGTAATATGGTGTGTAACACAGCCTATAAACAGTGACATTAATACAACTGACATGGCAGTGACAAGTGGCCAGAGGAGGAGAAGGAGCTTCTTTCTTAAGAAAGAAGATGGCTTTGCCATCAATCCCAAGAACTGTATAAATACCTACCTTCCTCATGCAGCCTTGAAGGCTGACAGCAGAGGATACCAGTGGGGAGAGGAAGAGAGGGTGTGTTTCTTCAGAAACTTTGTTGATTCGGTAGGCAGGGAATGCAAAAATGGGAGTCATATATACCTCAATGATTGTAGCTATTCTTTTTACTATTGAGCATATAGCGTGTATTTCAGCATTGAATGTAAGCAGAAATCACCAAAGCGATAGTTCCACATCTGATTGCATTCACACTATTAGGAATGTTTGAAAGGCAAATCTAAAATGCAAATCTTTTGGCTTAAATCATTTCTATGTTCTGCAATAATGTTCTGCAATGATAAAAACTGTCTCAAGATTTATTTACTTTACTTAAAATGTGTGAAATATTAGTATAAAACAAAACTGAAGTAGAGAGGGCACTGGCAAACTGAATATCAGTAAAAATGTAATTAAGCTTAAATATATGTTAGCTTTGTCTCTAATGATCTTTGTTATTTGTTGCATTCAATGTTACAGTGTATAAATATCTTTTCAAGTATTTTTATTGGATACAATGCTTTTGATTTGCCTCTGAGTTTCAGCACAGTAATTATTGTAGGAATCTGAACAAACATTGCAAATCATCAGTTAATGAAAAAGGGGCTTGTATGTTTCACTCAAAAATTTCATTGGATTATCCCCATCTAAAAAAATTATGAGCAATTTGCAAATTAGAGAGACAAGAAAATGTATCTCATCAATACACATGAGTATGTGCAAAATCAGAATAATTCATTCCTCTGATTATATAAAGCCATAAGATCTGCAACAGCTATATAATGGGATCGCTATCAGCCAGCTTTCAGAGAACAGTAAATTTAGAGTGAAAGCATGCAGAAAAGTTCTTTTGTATTTTACTTTTTTTTTTTCTTTTTGGCCAGAGACATAACATAAACAAACATTCAGCTGAAGAGAACAAAAGATTATTTTTTTTTTGCTCAGAAACAAAGATTTCTGCTTTTCAGCACTCTGAAATACAGAATTGGCTTAGTTGTATTTTTCCACATTAAAATCTTTATAAAGTGATGAAAAGCTAAGTAAATGCATATAAACTTATTTTCAGGAAGGCATAGGTAATTTCTTTCAATGCATTTTCTTTGGGAAGCTTATTTGATGAAACATGCATTGGTTCTCTTAATGATGCTTGATTTTCTTTCTAGTTCACAAATACTCTATGCAGGTTATCCAAGAGAGCTACACAGGTAGCGTCCATGCTTTAGCCATTTGTGGACTCTGGAATCAGTTTTGTTTTCAAATTTTTAAAGCTCTCCATACTCCTTCCTTTCTCATCACAATATCTCTCAGTCTATGGAGAAAACAAACCATAAAAATTAAGATTATAAAATGGTTTGGGTTGGAAGAGACCTCTAAAGATCATCTAGTCCACCCCCCTGACATGAGCAGGGACATCTATTGCTGTCTATCAGGTTGCTCAAAGCCCCATCCAACCTGACCTCGAACACTTCTAACGATGGGGCACCCACAACTCTGGACAACCTGTTCCAGTGTCTCACCACCCCCATCATAAAGAAAAATAGTTCTTCCTTATGTCCAATCTAAATCTACCCTCTTGCAGTTTAAAACTGTCGCCCCTTCTTGCCCTGTCACTACCGGCTTTGGTAAAAAGTAAAACAATGTCAGTGGGATGCCTGTATTTAAGCCTGTGATTCCAAACCCAGTATTGGAACTGTATAGCAATACAGGAAAATGTAACAGCCACATGCTGTTTATACAGGAAATGGTATTAATGATTTATACTGGTAAATCTCAGCAGCAGTATCATTTTTTCCCTTCATTATCCATCCCTCCACACATGTATGCCCATAAATAGGCTCCACAAAGCAAACACACTTTACTCACAGCACTCTCTCATCTCTCCCTTCTCAATCAGATACAGCAACAGCTCCTACAATGGCAGGTCCATGCACACAGGCAAGGACTGTATCTTTTTTCTCCCCTCTTTCTTGAAATTTAATTCTGTGGGACAAACAGCAGCTTTTGGCTTTCAGACAGGCACATAAAGGCAGATGCAGCTTCAACAGCCATTCCCTCCTTCTTCCAAGAGAAAATATCTGCATCTTACCATGATATCTGTGACTGCGCACATATAAGCTAAGCTCGCTAACATTCCATAACAGCTTCCAAAAGATGGCAAAAATACTGATTTTTTTTTTTTTCTTCAAAAGACAAAAAGCAAACAGATCCACGAATTTTGGCAGAATTCAAACCTGAGGATTTTCACCTCAAGAGATGAAAGCTTTAGAGGCTGCAAGAAAGCACTCAGAAAACCCTACCTACTGGATCTTACCATCTGTTTTCGCCTAAAGCAGACATACGGGAAGATATAAACAAATTTTGCCCCTAAAAGAAATTAATGGAGAAAAATATAAATTCATCCTATTAGTTAGATAAACAGGATGTTTTTACATTTCTTCTTTATATTATAGGTGTGCATGGTGGGAAAGACAGGAGCCTACACAAAACTTATATACAAACACACGTTAACACTGCAAATGTGTAATAGCTGCCCGAAGTTACATACATGTTTGCATTAAAAAAAAAAGCAACAAAACTGAAATGAAAAAATGCAGTTAAAAGATGCATTTTGAAAACACAAGACTACGCTCTTGCAGTTTTTAAATTATCAAGCTAAAATCATTAGTGGTATGTTGTGTATTCTTCTTTCATTAGCATATGAGAAAACGGAAATTTTTGCTTCAGGGAAAAAAGAGGAGAAAATGAAGGAGCCTTTCCTTTTCTGCTTTTGTATTGCCAGTACTGGGTCCCCTCCCCCATCATGGAACCTCATTTGGTGCTTTGGCAAGTTGTTTTGCTGTGTCTGAATGAAATCTTTGCTCTTTCTGCTCCATTAACATTACAGGTGGAAATTGTATCTACTCAAAGTGGCTTTAATGTACATAATCTGCCTCTTTCTGTCTCTCCTTGTTATGTGGCTATGTAGGTGGCCTTTAGTTAGGCATACTGCTATCATTTCAAGGGCAATGGCATACGCAAGTAAGTACCTGGGTCCCTTGCTGGGAATTTTAAATGCATTAAATTAAACGGCTTTTCAGTTTCAGCAAAAGAATTTGGGAACAACTTGAAAGTTTCTGCACTGGATGAGGCACGATGTTTTGTTACCACAGAATGACAAACATCTTACAAATCATAACCTGCCCAGAAATGAGGATACTACTAAAATAAACATTACAATCACCCCAGAGAAGCAGCATTTCTGCAACTTAGATTTTCTATTCTTAACTATATTCATGACTGAATAATGGAAAAGGCTAGAAAGGAGACATTAATCTCGTCTATCTTATAAAGAAAAGAAAGTGAATGGGGATTCCGAAGCTGTCATGGCAATTTGTGCATTTTATCTGATTACTCTTGCAATACAATAGAATAGTATGAGAAATTATTGCATTGTTATGATATAAAAAGTATTTTCAGGCAATTATAATAAACAGGCAATTATAATAAACAAGAAGCACAAACCACATTTATTACATTCTATTGCTCTGGCTTCTTTTATAGTTAAAAATAAAAATCATGAGAGACGTTCAGAAAGATGACTTATGCAGGAGGCATTATGACTCATAGGCCTTACAAAACAGATGGGACTTTTTATTAGGGTTGGACAAATCAAATAACAAGTATGCTGAATAGCATACTTATCAGATATATCGATGACAGGAATAGGGCTTTATTCTCTCCATGCCTTTAGTAATTTCACAGCAGTGCAAATTCATTCACTTCAGTGGGACAACTCTGCAGGTAGATGTTAAGAAAGATTTATCTCACTGCTACATATAAAGAGCTATATGTCAAAAAGTTCTCCTGATCCCATTACTTCATACGTTTTTCATAAACACCCACAAATAAATTCAACCTTTTCAGCCCTCTCCTCCATCTTTTTATATGAGATTGTCTGCTATTATAGAACAAAATCATACAAATGCATAAACTAACAGGTATTTTAGTCTGATTAGTAGTATAATTGAAGTTAACTGCGTGGTTCATATGATCGAGGGAACAAATACATATATTCCAAATCACATCCACAGTGAATCAACTGCTGTTACTTCTGTTCTGTATTTCCTCCCATGACGAACACAAAATTCTGTGAATGTCCTACCTTGCTAGTAGCAACCTGGATAGCAACCTTATAAATTTGAATATCACTGGTTTTGTATAGATTTAATTATACCAAAGGGATAACATTTTCAAAAATGCTTAGCAAGTTTACACACCTGTTCCCACTGTCAGAATTTAGGTTAAGCACTTACTTAAGCATTTTTATTTGGAACCATCAATTGTCAGCGAGACTTAATGCTGAAAGGAAAACTCAGGTATCTTAAAAATGTGTCCCAAGTTCTCATCTGTGTAGTGTGGAATTAAGTCAGTATGAAACAATGACATACAAATCCATCCAATACAAACATTATTTTCAAAAAAGTTCCTAGTCCTGATCCCAAGGTATTGTCTCCCAGTATAATTTTGGAAATCCTACATGCTGGATAAGGCTGCCATGTTCTGCCATTTGCTATAAAAACAATGTTCAGAAACTGAATAGAATAGAAATAGAACATGAAATTCCCAAACACAGGATGAACAAAAAAGAGCTGTACTGATTCAGTAGGCATCTGATTTCCTAAAGGAGATGGAATGCATACCTAAGCTTATTGAATTTAAGTACAAATCTCTAAGAAAAAAATCACTAGTTTCAGCACTGATGCCAATGGGAATTTGATTATAAGATGGTATGTAATATGTTTTTTCTAGTCTCAGGAATAGATTAGGAGACAGAAATAATAACACCTAGGGCTGAGAAGCAGAGGAAGCTTTCCACTGTCATTCTCCTTACCATCTATATTACACAACTAATTTTCAGAGAGATGTGCTTGGGAGACAGTAAATATCATATCTTCTTCTTCCAGAATGGGCAACATAGATACGAAGAAACCTCCACTGACTTGGAGGCTGAATGCACCAAGTTATGCACTTGCCTGTGCTACTTAAGAACAATCAAGCACAGCTGAATGGGCTAACACATATTGTTGTACTGGGTATGGGCACAGTTTCTCCCTCTCCAGCACAAGGAATAACAAAGTTGGAATCATGCTTCCCAGAATGTCTTGCTTGTCTCATGACTTTGAGATCATTTGCTCAGATGGGCATCACATCCTCTTCATGCCTTTTGCTCACTCTACGGATAAAAATCTGCTACTGCCACTAGTTTTGCTCAAGTTGGACAATGATATTTGAAGATTTTGAAGCTTTTGAGCTCCAAATTTGCATGTAGACCTGGAATACAGGCAGAAAGATTTTAAGTTTTGGGCTTTTTTGGTGGTGGTTTGTTTTTTCGGTTTTTTTTTGTTTGTTTTTTTGGGTTTTTTTAATAACTCTTTGAAAAATCATTTTTTATTGTCAAGAAATATAAATGTACCCATCAACCTAATTTTCTACTATAGTTGCTGTGAATTCACTGGAGTTGTAATAGGGGCTTGAGCCAGTATCACAGAGGTTTCCACATCTAGCTCTGTCTCTCACTAAGGAGATAAACAGCTTCACACTTAAAGGACATTGTCTAGGTTTCTCTAAGAAAGACAACATAAATGGACAATTATTCTAATGTTTCTGTAGAAAATTAAGAATTCTGCCATGGAAAGCACGAAAAAGACAGCTGTACTACACAGAAGGGATTCTTGTACTTTGGAACTCAATGGACCTGACTTCCTATTTCTGGCTTTATCACAGATTTCTTCTAAAAAACTAAATCATTCAATTTATCTCTATATGTTGCAAATCCCATTTTTTCTAAACTAGTATAGTATTTCCATCCCTTTCACCCTTTCATCTATTTAGAATTTTGTCTCTACAGAGAAATGACAGTGTAAGTGGACATTGAGACAAAGAAAGAAGCATGGCACTCAACAACTAAGCCAGAGGAATCAATCCTAACTCATTATCTGCAAAGAGCAGACAGACAAAATTAGTTTTCATATATTAAGTCTTGTAAAGGTCTGCTCTTTATAAATCTTAACCATTGCAGACCTCATGCTTTATGTGAGGTTTCAGTGTACCATGGTAGCCCAAATATGTACAGGAATAAAAGGGTATTAACATGTACATTACATTAAAAGATGTTGTTATAACAGTATTAAGAGGATGAAGTAATGTTCACCAAAATTAAAGCAAATTTATTTCCACCACTTTGTGACTGTGTTGTAATATATTTCCAGATTTCATGCTGTCTTTTTCCCTGTGGTACCTGCTGCTTCATTGAACTAGTTTCCTTCCAAAAAATTGCAAGAGAAGTGGCTGTTTACAGTGAGATATGTACTTCATATGTTGTATATACTGGAAGTTTATAATAAACGAGGCAGCAGACTTCAGAAAAAGCACATTAAAGAAGTTGAATATGATCCTGAATAAGCAGATTTTCCCTCTCTCCCTTCCACAATGCCCAGACTAATACAAGATTTATTACCTGTGCTAGATCCTCAAAAGTAAAACCCTGAGTGCTAGTCAGAAACCTAATTCTCATTGTTTTCTCATTGATGGGATTTAAACATCTAAATAGCTATAAGGATCTAAGTCATAAATCAGACATTTTCAGGAAGTTAATAATTGTATGTTCCTTGTTAATTTGCCCATCATAGAGAATACTATGTACTTGTAATTGCAACTATGGCCAATATAAACTTTCCTCAAACTGATGTAACATCTACTTTCTTTAAAAGTGTAGAGAGGATTTTGAAAAACTAGATACTGATATATTGAATTTGTTACCTCAAGCTCACAATTATTTCTGACTTTTTTTATCATAATATTTGTTTCTTTGTTCTCCAACAGTTACCTGGAAAACTAGTAATAACAATTAATTTTTCAAATATCCATGAAAATTCACAAATTATTAGATGAGAAGGAGAGAAAAATCTTTGTTGATAGTTTGTGTTGTATACTCACTGCAATAATAATTTTGTTATCACTGTAAGGCTGGATGAGATCAACTAAACAAGGCCTATGCCTAATGATAATAATACAATGAATAATGAAAAGTTTAGGAGATAAAGTGAATAAATCATCTCTAAGAATAAGACAAGTATGTATTCATACAATTAATAAATTTAGAATAAGGTAATTAAAGGTTAATGAGTAAATTTTAATTCTCAGATTTCCCAAGTTTCAGATTTTGATTTTCCAACCTTAATTTATTTAAAGGTATTGCATATATAGAAAAGTAAAATGGTTTATAAGCATACCATTGCAAATATTAGTCTTTGCTTTCCAAAAAAAAGGCAAAGGAAGGAACACGTATGCTCATAGGTGAGCAGATCGGGGAACATTTCCTGTTTAAGTATTGCATCACTGTCATGGCCCAGCAACTTAATGCCCTACCCACTTAACCATCTGTCCTATCCTACATTTAACATTTTATCTATTTAACTTCAGAAATGAAAATCCTAACCAGTAATGTATCTCATTAATGTAAAATGTGTAATTATTACTTCTGCATAAAAAGATAAATATCATCATCCATTTTAGGTACATGAATTAGCTCTGATGCTATAAAGACTGTAATTCTTACAATGCAGCAAAATAATTAGAGGAACTGATGATAAGAAAGAACAGTAACTATACTTTCTCCCCATTTACAGCCACACCTGCTTAGAGATTAAATTGTATTTTTATGCTACATTAAAACAGCATTTTCTACAGGAATGCATTATGTTTCTGAAAGGCAATTACAAATGCCTTTGTGAACACAGCATTATTTTGTGTTCTGCAGCAAGCATTTGTGTTAGTGTCAATTAATCTGTAATTCCACTTCTGAGAGAGAAAGACGAGAAGAAATGTCACTCAGAGCACCACCCATATATTCCTACTCTATCTGAACTTTCTTGTGGGAGTTTTATCATCCTTTGCAAGCTCTTGAATCCCAAATAAAACTTTAATGTAAAGTCTGATTTGAATGCAACCTCTTACCGATGTCACTCTCAGCTGATTTTCAGGCCGGGAATTTGTATTTTTATCTCAGCACTCCAATATCCCAGCTGCTATAACAACTATGCCAGTTCTGATCATCACATTTGATTCCATAATTAATAAAAAATATTTTCTTTTAAAAGTAAGTTTGCCATCATTTTTTGTGGCAAAATAATTTTCTTCAGGAACCATTGGTTATTATTTCTGTCAAACCTCCTTTACTACGTCACTGAATTTCTTTTCATCTAGCTGTCTTTCACGAAATTAGAAATGTAGCCAGATATTACCAAACTATTCATTCTCTCAGCATCTCAAAGTACAAGTGGGTGAAAAGAATTGCAGTGAGCATGTGCTTACTATTTTTACTATGAGATCTCACAGAGAAACTGAACAGGTTGTTTAATGCATCCTAGAATCAAAAGAAACGGTAGGAGAACATCTGTTCTACAGCTTTGCACCATGGGAAAAGAGATTATAAATCTATTCTATCTAACTGAAGTAGTTTCAATAATTATAAAAGCACATGGTTTATCTGGTCATTCTTCATTTTGCCATGTATGGTTTTGAACTCCCTGGTGCAGAAGAGACAACAATTCAGTACATTAAGTTCAAGCAAAAAAAAAGCCCAGTTGTGCTTAACAACTCAGAGTGTACTAGACACGTGACAAAGCCAAACCCAGAATGGCTGTTCCTGTCAATGGAGGCCACCAGCCAGGGAATCATACCCATAGATGGATTAATTTGAGTGGTTTTCTTTAACAATTGTTTGTTGGAAGATGAGGTAATCCAACACTCTGAAAGATCCCTATTGGCGCTGGTGATGTTCTAAGAAAGATTTGCTTTGCAAGGACAAATAGGCTCTCTCTCATACATGCAATCATAATAACACTACCTTTGTTCTTACAATAGTTGCTTTTGTGCACACTGTGCAGAATTCATATTATGACTTTTAAGTCTGGCTGATTACTTTCATTGATTCTAAGTACTGAGCGCTAAGTATTTCAAATACATTAACAATACTGCAAATACAACACAGTATTATATGATACTCTAAAACTGCCAGCAATAAAATCTAGTCTTAATAAATGACTAACACTCAGAAGTATGATACTAAAAAAAGATTAAAACAATTTTCAGGAATTGGTATAAGAAATTGAATCAAGGAATCCTCTTAATGTATCTCGCTGTCTTATTTCAGGCTAGGTATTTTTATTTGTTTGCAATTACAGAAGTCATTCAATTCTCTGTCTGATAGCAGCTAAATAATTCTGTAACTACTTAAAAAATTATCATTCAATATATCAGAACTTTGAAAGAAATTGTCCTGGTTTGAGGTGAAAAAGAATCAATTTTCTTTTCAGTAATTTTACTTTTAAGTTAAGTCTCTTCTAACTGACCGCACTCTCTGAAATTAATAGTATATTCTTCAGACAGTGTCTGCTTCCAGAGTGACAACACCTGGCATTTATAGTTAATAACAAGGAACAGTAAGCAAACAGGCTCCTGCTTATACTTATTGGTGTAACACCCAAGGTCAGCCAACTTTGTTAAGGTTCCACGTTGGAGGGTCGGTAGAGGAAAAGCGTAGAGGGGTCACAGCTGCGGGGAGGGGCGGACAGGACAGGTGACCCAAAACTGACCACACAGGGTGTTCCATCCCATCTGCCTCATGCTCAGTATAAAAGCTAAGGGATCAAAGGGGTCAGGCCTCTTTCTTCAATGGCCAGCATCCAAGGAGGACTCTGTCTGTTCACCTGCCTTTGATCCTGATCTGTGCATTCCCTAATCAATTCCTGAGTTCAGTTCCCATCCGTCACTGAGTCCAGCCTGGGAATTTTCCAGATGTGACAGTCATTCTGGGAGCCTGATACTGGGTTTGTATATATTTTGTTATTTTCTTATTAATATTATTATCTTTTCTTTATATTATTAATATTTAATTAAAGGAGTTTTAGTATTCTTTTCAACCCATAAGTCTCTCCCTTATTTTGTCTCCCTTATCTTCTGGGAAGGGGGAGAGAGAGAGGTAAAGAAAGCATCTGCCTTTCGTTTAGTGGCCAGCCCAGCCCAGCCCATGACAGAAATATAGCCAGCTGCTTACCTAGAAGAATACTAAGTCGTCTACAGTTTACCCAGTAAATTAATAAATACAAGAGACATAGTGAATTTGAATTATTCGACAACTAGGTCTAGTTACACATATAATGGGAAAAGATCATCTATAGGAAGTACCCAAGCAATCAGACCATGCTTTGCTTTGAGCAGAAGGTTGGACTAGATGATCTCCAGAAGATCTTTGCAACCTGAACCATTCTATGACTTCCCATGTAAATTCATGTGAATAATTAGCATCATACAGTTTATATATACAAATATAAATAAAAAGCATATAGAACGCTGTGGTATCTCATTTCAAGAGTTTATTTAAAAGACCAGGATGGAACTCCCCATCCCCAAAATCCTATTAATTACTTCACTGAAGGACCAAGCCAGCACTGGGTAGAGGTACTTCTAGGATATCCTTTTAAACTTTGCTGAAGATGTGTCACTTGTAAGAGGGTTTGCACTGCACAGCATTAATTCTCATTACATCTAATTATTCAAGAAAAATTGGTTTAGTGTCAATTTAATTTCTCCAAGTATTTTTGACAGGCTGTTTTGTTAAATATGGCACTGAATTAAAACTTAATTTATTTTAACGTATTACTTAATGTTTGCTGTGTTAGTCATCTGTAAAAGAAATTCTCAGTGGACATTATTACTTTGACAACAGGAAAAGTTGTGAAAAAGAGGAACAAACTGGGTTGCAATAGTTTCTAACAGCACTGAGAAAGTATCTTTTGGCTGAGTTATCTATGAAGAACAAAGGCTAAATCTGTTAAATTGTTGAGGTCCACATATTTTTTTGTAGTTGCTTTGTACCACAAGATCCTACACGGAAAACCAGATAACAATACAAAGCTCCCACAAGACTTCCATGCTATATAGTGAGACCCAAAAGAAACTTTAAATAATAAATAGATATACTTAATTTTGGGGCAGTGATTCTACACATTGTATTATCCACCTATAACACTGATAGTAGCCTATATGTTGTCTTACACACATAATTTACAATTTTATTACTGCCAAATGAATGTCTATTGTCCAAGAACTATGGCTATTTCCTTCTGTATTTGCAAGCTAAGGTAACTTAGACCTATCTTAGATAGAGACTTAAGCTCTATCTTAACAAATATGAGATGTTAAAAAAACAAACTGAGAGAGCATAATGGGTAAAGGTTTGATTTTATATAAGTGGTTCCAATTAAACTTCCCCCCTTTATTGTTTCAGGAAAATAAAAACTACGAAACACAGAAAACAGAAAACCAAACCCAACTCTAGACACTTCCCCTTCTTCAAAATCAGTTAATGGCGCATGATGTGCAATCAATATTGAACACAGTCCCAAAGGGCAGTGCACAGGTTTTGAGTACTGCAAATGGAAAGGAATCTCTCCGAAATAGTTGTTTCTTCAAGTGCTGTTGCTTTAAATACAAATCTAAAAAACGGGGTAAACCAGCATACCTACTAGAAATACACCTTATAAAAGCTTTACATAATGTTCCTTGTGTACTCATCATCTGTGTGGAAAAAAATATTTTTAATCTGATTTGCAAAGAATTCCTAACTGATCGTCTTTTTATATGACAGAACCACAAAACGCTCTAGTTTTCTGCAAACAACTCTTTCCTATAATTCTTGCCTGAGAAAGGGGAAAAGAAAAAGGATTTTAGATATTTTCCTGAAGTGTGTGAGGGGATGACACACAACTTGGCGGAAAAAAGTTTCTGTCATTAGGCTGAAGGACATATGGAACTCCCGCACACATCCATTGCAAATGAAGTACATCTATGAAGATGATTTCCTAAGCGTTCCAGATGCCTCAGACTGAACATACCTGTACTTCACATGAAATTCCTGACAGAAATATTGAACGCTATGGAAGGAGAAATCAGTGCACGTACCTAACGCCATTTTAGGGCACTTCTGCACACACTCTAGACAGAGAGAACTTACACAGATAACCGACAAGGAAATAGTTTTCTCCTTATTAATTCTATCATCTCCACATACAGTTAGTTAAAATGAATCACCTGCACATGTAAATACTTGTGACGCAGCTTTGTGCAAGTTCTTCAAGTCCAGAGGCTTATCTCACTCAGTACATCAGTAAGAATACAGAACTGAAGGAAGCAACCCTCCACCAGATTCTTGGTGCCAAACGACCTCTGAACAGCTCAGGGAGACAAAAAATAACAGAAACTCTTCTGATTCAAGGAACAAGGAAGCAAAACCCTCACTGACCTTGAAAAGGGAGCAAGGGAACTGGTAAGGATTTAACAGTGTTTGCCTGTGGTTCTAACATTATGCCTGGTTTCACATGCACAGATCATTATAATTTAAGTACTTTAGTTGTATTTCCTAATCAAATATTAACAAAGTTTTTTGTATTCTTGCACACCCTCAGAAATTCTGAGTAAACCCTCCCAAGAATCATGACAGTAGCTTAAAAAAAAATAACGAAAGAAGTCTCCAACACAGGTCATATTTTGACTTTTTTAACATGCAGGAGGTTTACTGTGTTTTAAAAAGATTCTAACTGCTAAACTCTACAGCATAAAATCTTGTAAAATTAAATATAACAAGACTTATTGTAAAACTTAAAAATAAATCCATTGTATTTGTCCTTATTAATAACATGTGAGCAGCACAAGGATCAGAGTGAGAAACCATAGAGCAATGAAACTTTTGTGTGTGTGCAATGCATGTGTGTAGCCTTAAGAAGCAACATTATCTTTTATATTATCTTTCTTTCTGTGGTTCCTAAGAATTCCTGTCCTTTTTATGGAAAGTGTTTTGTTTCTTTGGATTTTATTCATTTTTATAAAGTGTTACCAATGAATCTATTAACCATGCTATCTATGAAAGTACCACATATTGTTTAAAAGTGTCTCCTACTGCTGTTTTGTATATGAATTATTCAGCTGAAAAAGAGCTCATCTTGAATTCCTCAAGCAATTTGCATTCTTTGACTTAAGCTTTTGCTGCCTAGTTCTTCAACTTGACACCAGCTTGAATAATCTTGTATCAACCGTCCTCCTCGCTCTCTTCACTGCATTGCTGCTAAGGTCTCTTCTTAATCTTCTCTTTCTAAAGAATTTGAACCTTGATTTCCTAACCTTTTGAATAACTAAAATTCTTGAGTCTCAATTCTGAATGCCCTTTCCTACCCTTTCCTTTGCTGCTTCATTTCCTTAATACCTCTATTATAATGAGCTGATTAGAACTGCTCACCGTGTTTTAAATGTGGTCTCGATCACTGCTGCCTTTCACAGGGCCAAAATAGTATTTTCTTATATTTAGTTCACATTTAACAGTCCTACACCATTTGAGAAACAGAGTTATTACCTCAGGTTTTTTAAGTAATTTTTTTTTTCCCAGTGACATCTAGATTCTCATAGTTTTATTCATGCTAGATGTAACTTTATTCCTCAAATACTATCTCCAATTTAAAATGGAAGGCTAAAAGAGAAAGAATTCATGATAGAATATGTTTTTCAGACTTAGATGATGCGTAGTCTAATTAGGATACAAAGTTTCAAATTTTCTAAATTTCTAGGTCTCCAGATTTCTGCCAGCATAGTAACTGGTTTATGCTAGAGCGGATGTATTCACATGTAGGATTATCACAATCCCTAAAGCTGATCATCTTACCTTCCACTCCTTGGGGCTCATACTGTATATTTGACTTTAAAGTGTGATATCCTAACAACAACAACAGAAAATCTTCTGAAGGATTATTGTAGAGAAGAACTGCAATAGAAATGTTAAAATTGGTATGAATGGAGAACGAATGGGAATGACTGCGTGTGTAAAAACAGAAGGAACAAACCAGAGAGAAAGATCTATTAGAATGGCATGTATTGATGGCACCTAGATGGTCACATGGTCAACATCCCAGCACACCTTGGACACCCAGGTTGGGAAACGTAACACAAATTAAAACAAGGAAAAGCCAATGCTCAGCTTAAACAGAAGATTGAGCTCTAAAGGATGACAAAAGGAAGTTAAAGAAGAAAATATGGGACATGAGACACCCAAACAGGGAGATAAAGGACAATGAGTCCTGATGAATCAAACATGGGACAAACTATACAAATAAGAGGCTGCAATCACTGTCAGCTTGTAAGTAGCACAAAAAGGCAAACCAAAAAACAGCACACACACTGCCTTGTCCTCTGGATTTCTACCTGTGCCTATACCTTGGCTCTTCCCTTCCTCCCACAACTCTTTCCAGCTTCTATTTCTGTTCTGCCTAAGCAACAAGAACAGCTACAGCAACAGCCAGAAAGGTTTGGGCATATTTCTCCCAACTTAGTACCTTTCCATTTTATACATCTGTTTGAGTACTGTGCATGAGAGAAACTTTCAATCTCAACTTCTCTCAGATTTTTTTCTAAAATGTTTCCGTCCATCTATACACAACAAAGACAGTTCTGAAGTCAAAGTAACAATGTCAGTTTAAAGTGGCAGTGGTTCCTCATATTTATAATGTAGTGTTGCCTGAACTACATAAAAAATTATTTGGAAGATGTCTGAACTGGCTGTGAGGACAAGGCGGAGATGAATCAGTCAAAGCGTTTACAACAAAACCCTCTGGGACTCCGTTTGTGTGCTCCTTGTTTCTCCCTGCTGAGTATTCTCCCTCTCTCCAGATCTAATACTAATTCTGCCATTTTTGTATTAAAGAAATCATGACCACACTCTGGGAATGCTTTAAAGAGTTTTCTTCCCATATGTTCTGCTTTGCTTATTGTCTGAGAAGAGACCTAATAAACATTTATCTTCCTATCCACCTGGATTGGATGGTGGATTTCTTGAATAGTCATCAGTTTAACACTGCTTTAATTCCTACTCACCTGAATATTTTCTAAGACAATTCTTCCCAACTCTTTCTGTCTTAAAGACTCTTGACCTGTATTTATACGATTTCAATGTTTATATATGGATTTCTGACAGAAAATGCTTGATCTGTCTGAAAAGGTAGTATCTGCAAATCCAATTTCTAAGCAGCTCGATTTCAGGTGGGTATACTGCATGCTGTCTTCAGTTTTGGAGAAAGAATTCTCTTGCTGCTTCAAGATGAGACTGATATTATTTCTAAGAGTCTGTCCTCTTCTGAAAATCAGCATATTATGTGCTTTCTGCTTTGATGATCCTTTAAATCTTTCCTTGAATGCAGAATTTGTAAATGCCTACCAGTTCCATCACAGTCTGACAGTGCACAATAGAATTCTGAATAATTATCTATGCAGGCCAAAAAGCTTCTGGAAACCAATAACCTAAATAAGCAGCATTTTAATCGATGCACATCCAAAATTGATTATGGATTAGGGTATTCAGTAGGCACAACATACACATCTGATCACGTATTAAGACTGTTTAAACTGATGCCTGCTTTTGACTGTATTAAAAGTTATTTTCACCCTGTGCATGTCTCTTCAAACAGCACTGTAATACAAGGATATCCAACTTTGCCCTTACTTAGTAATCTGATTGTTACGGTGTATCAAAACTCATCTTCAGAAATATCAAAACAACCACTTTCAGTAGCACTACTCAGTTCCATACAGAGGGTGTGTAAAGTTCATGTTCTGAGAAGAAAGCGTGAGTGTACAAGCAAGGTTCAAGAACTGTTTTGGATATATAAGTAGTTCTTTTCATGTCTCTTTTTTTAAAGGGAAACAAAAATGAACCAAGAACAAACACAGAAAAAGCAGCATAAATATATAAACTTTTGTTCTTACTGAAGAGTATTTCCACATCAGTCCCTTACTGTCATATACTTCACCAGATTTCCCATCAGACGGTAAAGTCAGACAGAATACGAATTTTACATTAACCCAGTATCCTTTAGGACTACATTTTATCACATCACAGCCAAATCTGATCAGTACGTTGCATTCTTTACTAAGAATGAGGACCAATCATGTTTTATACTTTTTCACACTGGACTTAAATACGGATTAGACAGTCCAAACTGAGTGGATATATGAGGAAAGGTTTTAGGCACGTCACTGCTGCTTCTGTGCACTGTGACTAGTGATGAAAGTAATACTTTATAGTTTTCATTCCCTCTTTCTATGGGATGAATACCAGCTGCTCAACAATGCATTTACACTATTGATAAACAACATCAAGGGTGGGGGAAAAAAAAAAAAAAAATCACACTTTGCATGATCTTTTCATGTCCTTTCCATTCTCATTGTAATGTACCTCCCCAGATATTTACAGTTTAAAGGATCACAGACCACACTGGGACTGTCAGGCAACACTTACAGCAACAACGGTATAAATACAATGATCCTATAATCTATGTCAGCAAGACACATTCCTTGGTGAAATGCTAAAAAGGGCAAATCCCATTCTATGTCTTGTGTTGCATTCACTTGTGCTTTTTCTCAAGCCTCACAGGAGGCTCCTCAATTCCCTTCTACTGGATTTTTGGAGGATCTGTTTGAGGAACTTTGTAGGCATGGACTAAAGGACTGTCATTTGCATCACTGTAGTTTAAACTGCAATTTCCCTGCAAAGCATGTCGTTATCAAATGGCGAAAAAGTTGAACTGGTATGTTTGCCCTTAGTCCAAGATAAGCTAGCTAGACCAGTATGAAAGCAATAATAAATTTAGATGAGATTTTTCATAAGTGAATAGGACTCAATTAAAAGCCCAGTTAAGCTTCACAGTGAAGAAGGGTCTGGCAGTTGGAAGACATTTATGTGCTTCAGGACAGAACATAAAAGCACAAGTATGACATTAAATGATCAGCACAGATTTCAGTAAGAAACATGTACCTCAAGATATTCTGCAACTTGAACACCTTACTGCCTATTTTTCACAATTTATTTTATATACAGTAAGCAATTTACGGGAGAGAGTGCTCAATCCAATAGCCTTTAAAAAAAAAAAAAAAAAAGAAAGGAACTTACCATTAGTATCATTGAACTTGAATCAGGCCCATAAGAAAAAATACCCCAAACCAACCAACCACCACCACCAACGAAAAGACCTAATTCAGCAGTTTTACAAGAAACCCCATATAATTTCTATAAAATTCTTCTGTACGTATAACAATTCACTCTTGATGAGAATGCAAACTACATAATATGTTAATTATTGCTATTCTGGTTAGATATCTTAAACTTCAACAATTTAACAGTTTCTATATGAAGTTGTGGTTTGTTTATGGGTTTTTTTGCCTGTAATTATTTATTTAAATTGTCTTACTTATAATATTCACAGTCATTATGAAAAGTAGAAGTAGAAAAGCATGAGAATTTTGAGATCCGTATTCCTTTGAATGTGAAATATTCATGGATTTGTTTTCATCTTAAATTGAAATAAAGTGTCAAAATATTGAAAATTTGTCATTTAAAATAAATCAAATTTTAAAAAGATGGAAACATCCTCATTTCTTTTCAAAACATCCAAACATTCTATACAACTTAATTCCTGTTATTTGTTTTACTTTTTTTCATTTTGAATTAGTTAACACTAAGTGTCAGTGGTGGCTTATACAAGACATAGTTCAGCTACTTTCTCAAGCCTATACACAAAACAAAGAACATTATTTTATTAAAGATATAAATTCTGTATTTATTATATACCTAAGAAGACTACCATGGCTACACAGCATCACTAATTCAGCAATTTATTTTTAATTTCTTTGCAACAGATTATACGAGACTGAGAGCTCTTTACAGTGTCCACTGGAGATAACAGTCCCATTGATGGCAATGGTCTTTGGATTAAATTCTATCTGTTGTTCCCACCAGTGACTTGGAGAGGAGAGGACATGAATTCTAAGATGTCTTTCTGAAATCTCTCCAATATAGAAGAAACTGGTTGAGATCATCTCATGAATTATAGCAGTTCCAATTATATGCATTGGCCCTGCTTCAAAAGACAAAATTTTGGAAGGCAATCTGTCTCTCACAATGTGCTTAAACCCAGTTTTCAGTAGCTGGTGCCAACCAATCTATTCCACATAAACTGAACTGAAGTTCTCCAAGGAGATTTTCTGCTCAGGTTCCCTAGAGATTTTGTAGTTGCCAGCACAGTCCATGTCAAATTTACAGAGGAAGGAAATACACTTAAGTATGAACCTAGCTGGTCTTCACAGAAACATATTAGGGAAAAAAAAAGTTTTTCATTCACATTCCTTGCAACATTTTAGCCTCAGAAGTATGAAAAGTCAACATGGGGATGTGAGAGACAGAAGTATGAGTCCTAAATCCTTGTGAACTCTGTTTCACCATTGTAAATTCCCTGTCATCTTATCCTTCAGGTAAATTGCTTCTCTTTATCTTCTCATTTCTCTGCACCTTTAATAGACAGAACACCTTTCCTCCACTGCATCTTGCTCTGCTTTATTCCATTTCAGTCTTACAGTATATATTGCATGGTTCCAAAGAGGAGTAACATTCTCATCTCTGTATCCATCATTCAAATTCTTTGTTGACAGAAGGACTAATTTGTTGATTTCTTATGATTAATTAGCTAATATTTGCATTACAATTAAAACATAAATAGTTGTGTCTTTCAGGTGCCAAGTGTCCCACTTCAGCGATTATTTATGCAGAGTGTCCCTGTATTTTCTCAGAAAAGGCACATGGTGTTTCTTTGTACAGCCCATCTAGAAAACATTATCAACTGTTCAAAGACATTTTTATGCTTTGCTCCTTGTTGGAAACAGTCCATACATGGAAACACAGCACTATAAGAAGTTCAGAGGCAGCTTACACTTTCTCGCAGTCTATGTATCTATCTAAAGCTTTAGACAGTGCAAGGATTGATCCTTCTTCAGTCCTCTGGAAAGCAGACTCTCCTAAAATAAAATATAGAGCACTAAACCTGTATCTTAGCCATACTTTGCACTGGGCCTGTCAGCTGATCAATCATAATCACTTTTTGTGTCAATTTCTCTATGTTTGATGTAAAATGTCTCTTGAAAAAATCTGTAAATCATTATAATACCTTCATGCTGGCATGATATAAATACTCATGACTGCACAGGTGCTTACTAATAACAATACCACTGTCGATTCTTGATGCTGACAAAATGTATCCTTTAAATTGTTTAAAAAGCGCTAACCAAATACAAGCTCTAATCTGGCAAATGGTTCTGCGCAGATAAATCCTGATTTCTGCAAGCCCTGGGAGGGAAGTCAGAACCTTTGAGCTTAGCGGAGCTGGCAAAACAGAGGCACTGCACATATCTCTGATAACATTTTGGTATACCACTTTGTTACTTCTATACACACAGGCTAAAGTATCATAAACCAGTTCTTGAAATGATAAAAGTTTTGATAACTTCCGTTATTGGTCAATGCTGCACTCAGGATGATGCACAGCAAAACAGAGACATATACATAACTAAGCTTTTATACTGTTAGCACTCAAGACAGACCGAGTGTGAATGAACTTCACTGGAGAAGCCAGGCAGCCACCCTTCGCTGGGCTAATCAGTTCAGACACGCTACCACGTGAATCCCGCAAACCAGTAAACACAGTACTATGATTGCTAATAACAGGTCACAGGCTTTGTGCTAGGCGAAGAGGGCTTCGGGATTTGTTATGCTTTGTCTTGTGTTGGCTTGCCTGGAACTTTGTTCATCTTGTTTATATGTAGCAGCAACCACCTAATGACCAGGTGGCTATTGCCTGATTTGTTTTAGTTTTGCTTAGCTTTGCATAATCGTGTCGTGTAATGTCTACTGTTAATAATTCTGACACGGATATGAATAACAAGTAGATATGCAAAGGCCTTGAAGGCGAGAGCAGAGAGTGGTACTACAGGTCCCAGGGGTATCAGAAACTCACAGGGGGCTGGTTACTGATAGCAATACAAATTTAGGAATTGGGAACATGCAATTCCAGCAAAGGAAGATGAACTCTCCTAACCTGCACAACTTCCCAGTGAATATCTCAGGATGCTATGAGGACAGGCTGTGAGAGTTGGGGTTGTTCAGCCTGGAGAAGAGAAGGCTCCAGGGAGACCTTATAGCAGCCTTGCAGTACCTGAAAGGGGCCTACATGAAAGCTGGAAGAGGACTTTTTACAAGGGCACACAATGACAGGACAAGGGGCAATAGCTTCAAGTTGGAGGAGAGTAGACTTAGAATCAGGCAAAAAATTTTCACCATGGGGGTGGTGAGGCACTGGAACAGGTTGGCCGGCGAAGTTATGAACGCCCCACTTCCTCCTGGAAGTGTTCAAGGCCAAGTTGGATGAGGCTTTAAACAACCAGGTCTAGCGGGAGGTGTCCCTACCCATGACAGGGGGTTTGGAACTAGATGATCTTTAAGGTCCCTTCCAGCCTAAACCATTCTATGACTCTATGCTCACCACTCATCTTGACATTGTGCCCCTCCCCACACACTGAAACCACCAACCTTCAGACCCAGAGGAGCAGTGAAGTGGTGAGCACAATGCCAAAGAGTGTTCACCAGGAGTGTTTTGTGTGGCTTGAATATTGTTAAGGAGATTTAGTTTGTATTAAGTAGATGACTCCAACTGCAAGTATTAGTATCCACTGAATCTTACAATGTAACTGACTAGTAATAATAACAGTTCATAGTATTTTAGCTACAGTTCAAATTTTTGATTATGCCAGCGACGAATTCTGGCTTCACTGTAAGGTGCCTCCCTTTTGTGAGTCACACCACACAGTCACCTGGGCTGGAAAACGGGCCTGGTGAATGCGTGGCTGCCTGCAACCATCCACTTAACATCCTACAACAAATGCTCATATATAGTTAAAGTTTACTGACTTTGCCTCATCCCTTTCTGTTCACTAACTGCCTTCTCTCTCTCCAAGGAATGATATATATATATATATATATAATATGCCTACACAGTCCCTTAATCAGTGGGGCTCACATACACAGAGATCAGTCTGTTCACTTTCAAACACAGAACCAACTCACTAGAGTGCACTTAAAGAAACCAGTGCCATTCGTCTCAGTCTGAAAAGGTGTCCCATAGGAATAATCAGAAAATTCCAACTTTCGGTACGAGTGTATTTTCACAAAACTATATGCTGCTGATGAAACTGTATTTGCTAACAGAAAGCTTTTAGCCATGAGACAGTGAACAACCCTCACATTAAGCTGGGGGTGGGGGGGGAAGGAAAATTAAAGTAATTACGAACTGAGAACAAGTGGTTCTAAGAAAACCACAGAACAAGTAAACGCTTTTCCTTGTGTGCCACATAGATTATTTCAGGGACCGAAGTAAAGATTTGGGGTTTTCTTACTGTCAGGGGCCAACTGCAGGGTCTCTTGCCACCTCTTCCATTAGCCATGGTAAGGCAACAACAGGACATCTCCTGCCTTTTGGCACTGAGCCCTGCACAGACACAGCGGGCGCTGGGCCTCCACCTTCACCATTAAGCACTGACAGCAGCAGTTCTTCTAAAGCATTGGCAAAGGATATACAGAATTATCCTGCAGGCGGGCTGCCGCTAGTTTGACTGTCTTGCCTTACGCATACATACAGTGCAGTTAGTACTATGTATGCACCTCATGTACGTGTATCTCAGCTAAATTTAAACTAGGTAAGATGTGGCTGTCAGCGTAGCTGCAGCGACAGAGGATTCGGCACAGACGGCAACAATCCACTGGCAACACCATCGGGAGCTTTGTGCTACTGTGCCCGAGATGTCAGCAGTTTGAAAGGGATTTAAATACAGCTTCTCTTTAGCCTGTACATTATCTCCTACAGCCATAGTCATTTCAGAGACAAGAAGAAAGAGGTACGCAGAATCTATTTATACGGTGTAAAGGTTTTGCCTAAGGATAGGGATCTCTAGTGAACCTGCAATAAAATACACATTGATTTAGCAATTTAGTGCAGGTCAGCTGTAGGTCGTTGTCAGCGTGGGGAGAAGTTCCCGACCTACTGATCTGACAACATTAAGACCATCTGTAGCTGGAGAATTGCGGTTGTAATAGTTCAGCTATCATATCTTATTTGCATATTTAGAGAAATAAAAGGTTAGTTATTAAAATGGTGAATATATTAAAATTTATTAGGCTACTGCATATGCATAACTGAAAGCATTATTCTTTGATACATATTATGGGTTTAATTAGGGTAACCCAATTTCACCAAGACAATTACAAAGGATCTGGTGAGGGCCATGGAAGCCTGGCTTTACCCGCTTCAGCTACTTAAATTGGTTTTATCTTTGACAGTTATTGTAGATATTTACTTCTTAAGAAAAAATGTAATAATCTAAATGAGAATCTGATTACCAAGAGGTTTGTTCTTTATAAGCAGGCAAGATGGTAATATTTCAGTGTTCAGACAGACTTCAAGACAGGTGGCCTAAGTCTCACCCTGTCTGAAACAGTCCCCCTGGGACATGAAGCCTATGCTACTGGGTCTCATCCTTTTGCCCTAGAACAATACTTCACTGGGGTTACTCCAAATTCACAGTACTTTAAATAATTTAAAAATCGGATCAAAATCAAGTTATCAGATGTACCAGAAGCTTTTTCTTTATTTTTAGTAAGTAACCTTGTTCTTACTGATTTGAGAAACATCACAATTGTATTCGTTCACACTAATCATGCAGTATTATTCACCAATATTATTTTTAACAACGGAACTTAAATATAAATTACTGTCACGGAGTATTCAGAACTGGAACATGAATGGTGAGCTGCAGAATATGTTATTTAGTTCTACAATTTGGTAATGGCATGACAGTTTCCTGCGTGAATTTTTTGACACATAAGTATAAAGCCAGAGTTCTGCTACCTAATGTGATTTTGAAAGTTACTTTTAATTAAATAGCATGCAGGTAGATCTCACTGCTGATGGAAAAAATCAGGGACAGATAGAAAAATTAAATATATTTAGAACACAAAACCAACAATTGCTTCTTTTTCCTCATTTTAATCTTCACTGACCTCAAACAGAAGGGTAAAGATCACTGAAAGTATTTTATTGCATTTTTCAAGAGAGTCCAGTAATGCTTTTTAATAGTTGAGATCTTTAGAAGTTATGAAAATAGAGGTAGAAATCATGACAATGAAACCCCATGAAAAGTTAAGTAAATACAGGAGTCACTAGCCATGAAATTTAATTGTTTAAAAAGAAACCTCACTTAAAAATAAAACAGGTGCCCCAATGAACTTTAGCATTTCTTATATTCCTTGTACATTTAACGTTTTATTGAAAAAAAAACCAGGAAAATTTGGAAGCATCTGAATTGAAATTCAGTGGCTGTCCACTAGGGAGACCAAAGGTTAATCTTCAAATTACAAAGGGGAGATCATCTCAGCTAACATTAAGATGTCTACAATTAGACATGTCCAACTCTGCCAGTCATCCTACATTTCTTTTGTAGTCAGTGGAGAGAAACAGGCTTGTGGATGTAATTTTCTTTTTTCCACTTGTCCTCTTAATCTTCTTTAATGTAATTCTCTGAAGGGGTATATTATTTCCCTACTAATTCCAGCATAGCAGTCTCTAATCAAATTAGTAGCTCTTGGGCAACAAGGACTTAGTATTGCATTACGCTGAGCATTACGCTTAAAGTTGTCATGCATCTTGTATGAAGTGTGACACTTCTCTCAGAGTTTCACATTAACTAAAAAATATAAAGAGAAAGGAAGACAGCCGGGTCCACAAAAGCATCAGAGCTGAGGTAAACAGATATATGTCTTGCTTGCTAACTGAATGCAATTATTCTGAGACCCATTCCACTCATTATGAGAACAGTGTAGGGCTGAGATATGAGCAGCCCTTCCAAACAGCCTCCCCCATGAGCAAATGAGGGAGACATATATTCTGTCCTGCATTTTATTACAGTTGAACAAATATTGCTGCCCTGAAGGAAACTACTGTATTTCACAATTTGTTGTTCTCTAATAAGGGTGAAAATTCAAAATAGTCTTACAGGTCTATGGTTGTGTCTACATTCTGAACTGCACTGTGAATTAATATTTTCCTAGAAATGGTGACAATTGCTGTTGACCTTTTTAGTTAAAAAGTATGACACTTTTTCATATGCCAGACCTATTTTTGAAAAAAATTATCTGTTCAGAAATAAATTTGAAAATCCAGGCAGTTCTGGCCTTTTGGCTCAAAGCAACTTTTTGTTTTTAAATCTAAATGTTGTACTAAAATTAACTGCAGCAAACAAAAAGTTAAAAATTAAAAAAAAAAAGAGTAGAAATTATTTTCTACCTACTTTTAATGATTTGCTATTACCATTGACCATTATTTCCATTAACTCAGAAGATCAGAACAGCAAGTGCTTCTTTGTAATCGGTCTTCATGTAAAAGTGACATTTTTATGTAATTTGTACTCTTACTGTTTAACAGGAGTCTGGATAAATGGATATCAGATCTAGGTAGTATTCGTGAGGCTCTAAATCAAGTAGGAGTGCTTTACTTTTGGAAATACTGACTGACTTGTGGAAGGCAGGTATACCTCCAGATAACAGTTTGGCTCATCTCTGCCCTGAGTGCTCAGCTAACCCTGCTGCATGAGAGTAGTTGGCAACTGATTTATTTGGAGCACTTCTCAGATTTTACTGCTTGCTACTAAGTCGTCCTTTCTATTTTGTGCTGATCCAGTAGTCAGCATTTTTTACTGATTCCCGCCACATCAGGCACATAGACTGAAGCTGTTTTTTGATTTTTCCATTAGCTGCTAATAGATCTAAAAGCATTCCTCATTATTTTCTTTACCACCCAATTTAAAAAGTTATTTAGCTTCGCTGAATTTGCAATGACATTTAATGTCACTTTTGCAAAGCTTGTACGAAGTTTATTTGGTCACAAAGCTTCCTACAGTCATTGCTTCAGCACCTGTGTTTACAAGTAAAATGTCAGGAATTAGTTAAACGTTTGTAATGTGCTTTACAAGTTTATTAAGGTAAAACTGGTAATATTTTATACCTTAATGCACATGAAAAAAAAAAGGAGATAAAAGAAACTAAAGAGCACTTGGGCTGCACAATTTTTCCATTTTATGAGAAACTTGATATGATCCTTAAACTTAGTTTCAGTTAGTGGATCAAAGCAGCTAAGGATGATGACCATTTAGTGTATGTTTTAACCTATGCATAACTGTCTTCAACACACACTAGAACTCATTTAAGTGCAATTGCAAAGTGAAAATTGTCCATTTACTGTCACAATAATTTGTCCAATTAATCAGGCACAGAAAGTCATTCAGTATTAAACAGACAGTGCTAGACTTTGTGAAAATATTTTGTAACATTAATTCAGTTGGTGTTAGCCGACCCATAGTAGTAACCCAGAACGCATTAAGTCAGTGGTAGAGAAAACAGCTTTATGGACCTGACAAGTAGTTTATTTCAAGTACCTTAAGCAGGGGTAAGACTTCTGCAGTTAATACCGTATTATCCCACAAGAGACAGTTTTCACTATTTCTTTATTTTCTGTTTTTCACTTAAGAAGTCACAAGACAGATTACCTTAATTTTAGGAAATAGAAATAAAAAAATATTTAAAAAAAAATTTACTTCTAAAAAGACAACCAAACAACCCAATAAAGAACCATAAAGCTCAGGATCAAGAATCGTATTTTTTCTTCGTTCTCAGCTGTTTTGCTGACCAAGTCAGACCACACACTATCATATTTAGTTTCTAGTGCTAAGGGTATGTCTGTGGTCAAAAACAAGTTGGGCTTTTTTACTAGGAAAAGCTTCACAAAGGCAAGCTGGAGTCAAACTACGAGTTATGCCATCTGGGTATATAGTCTTAAGTCAGACTCTAAGGCAGACCCTGCTCAGTTTATTGCTGTGTGTAGAGTCAGTTATGTGAACAAAATAATTTCCCTCATGTAGGGTTTCTTCTCCAGAATGAACTGGTCACAATCCATGTATCTACATACAGCTAGCTGCAGCAGAAGCAACGTATTCTTTGTTCTCTGCATTAACTTTATTAATGTGCTGACCAAATTTAATTTGAATATTTAAAACCAGATATATGTGATCTCCTTACATACACATGCATCCAAGTATAAAAGAATAGTTAGCACTTTAAAAATCCCAGTGCAATTTCTTAGGATTTTGCATCAGCTTCACAAAAATTTTAGAGTATCTACTGAGAACCTTTCTTCAAAATCACTTTCTAATGCTTAGAAACAGCATACCAGTCAAATGGGAAACTAGATGGCAAAAATAATTTTCAGCATATAACATCACCACTTTTTTGCAATTTAATTTAATCTAATGATGAAACATTTTCCAGTCAACAGTATTGTCTGAAGATATTCCCATATATTGGAGAGAATTTTATACTTGCATATAATTTATGGAATCACCAGAGTTAAACTTTATTCAGTAATAGAGGCATACTTAAAAAAAAAAAAACCTCAAACTAACAAAAACCTGTTGTGTGGGTTGCTAAAAGCTTTGTACATGACAGTTTTGTGACAAAGCTGAAGCCTTGAAACAGCTTTGAAGTAGAAATTTGGCAGAGCTTCAAAGCCAAGAGAGATGGCACAGCATAAATGACTTTTCCCCCTTTTCCCCACATTGAAAATAAAAAGATTAAGGCAGAAAGATTTGTTTAAATGGAGGAAAAACTAAAACTGGTTTTGTGAAGGAGGTAAAACATAAAAAATAAAAAGGTATGCATTTCTGTGGTTTAAACACAAAAAAGAGCTAGGATATGTCTGAAACACGTGAAAGAACAACATGATTGACTGAATTGTCCAAGTTTAAAGCTAAGAATTATATAAATAATTTTGAAATAGAGGTAAATTCATAGTGTTTTGAAGAGATATTTCCTCATATTTATATATCATTTCTTCTTTTTAAGAAAATTTGAACTATGTGATTTTGCTCAGTGGATCTTTTCTAAGGAAATCAAACAATTAACACTTCCTCCACTGATGGTTCTTCATTAAGGGACATTCAAGTTTGTCTTTAATGATACAAAAAGAAGCAATTAAATTAAAAAGGAAGAAAGCCCTTCCAGATGTGCTGGCAGAAATAAAAACAACTCCAAAGAGACCCACACATGATGTAAAGTCATTAAATAATAAAGAATTTTTGAAATAGGTTAAGCAAACACCTGTCAAATAGTTTATGTACAGCTGTTCAAACTTTGGGGTAGGGAAATGGACTAGATTACTTCTCTAACAGTTACCTGGTTCTTATGGGCTTATAACAGACAGAAATACAGATTTTACATGCATATTTAGGTTAGATTAAGTTGTTTTCATTATGCTAAAAGAGTATATGCATTAAAAAATGCTGCAAAAATCTGTTTCAAACTTTTAAGGCATGGATTTTTTTCTATTTAGGGCCAAAGAAAAACTAACAGAAAACAGGCAAAATAGTCTGTACACAGAGTAATCTGAACAGCTAAATTCTGTAGGAAGTGGAGGGCTGTGATTTGCATAGGACACAATCTAAGGAGGCATATATTTCATTCATCAAGGCAGGCGATAAGGGCACCATCAAGGAACTGAAGGTAGGGAGGTGGCAGTCCAATCCTAAACGTATTCATTCAGGGCCAAATTTATAACCTCTGTGGAAGAGGACAACATTCTGAAGCAATAGAAAATAATAGTCCAGGGAAGGGCCACTCTGCCCAAAGCAGAGTAGGAACTTTTATTAATACAATTACAGGTTTTCTTTCCATGCCTTACTAGGTTTGCAGTGCTATTAGGCATCACCCAAATGCCTGCACCCAAAGTAAAACAGATATCTGCAGTGATTATGTTTTTAAAAGTAGTCTATTCTTTAGAGCTTGTCTACATCATAGAAAGTGCTGCTGTCTGCTGGCATCTTTACAGATGAAGTTCTTTATTTCAGTTCTGTGATATTCAAACAACCTGAGAAGCAAATTTTTCCAAGCAAATAACACAAACAAACAGCATTCATGTCAATTAAAAAAGCAGGAAAAAATCCACAACAGCGTTAGGGAATATAAAATCATCTTTTTTGTAATAGCTGAGAGAAGGGGAAACCCCCCAAAACAACAAAAGTTCCAGATTTTGCTATTTTAACCAAATCTTGTCTAAGAAACTATAAAGATAATCATAAAAATTCAATTACTTGGTTATTACCTAATAAAATATACTCCAAGCTATTTTCACTCTCTTCCTTCCAAAGTAAGCTGCAGTACTATAACCCCTTCCTAATTAGCCAGGACTTCATACTGTGCTGATATTTCTCTACAGTTTTGGCTCCAAGAGCCAGCATAATTCTAAGCATAATAATTCTTGTACCATATGAAAGTAGTACAACGTATCATACGGAAAATGTTACATTAGGATATTGCATACATTTCTACATGAGCTAACTGACTACAGCCCACACAAAGAACACTCCACAATCTTTGATTCTTCCCTACAAACAATTTATATGCCACTATTTCACTCCTCGATTTCAAGGACTAGCTGCCTTTCTGCCCCTTTTACTTTTCAGCAATCATAAAAGTAAATAGGGCTCTGCCTACAGGTACTTAGAAAATTCATTGAAACTGCACAGTTGAGCAGATGCAACACTTAACATTTTTTACATACTGACAACCATACAGAGAAATACTACGCAAAGGTCTCACAAGCTGAGCTACTTGTTGTGTCTGCTGATCACCAGATTACCATTTTTTTTAAATTCACTAATTATTTATTAAATTAAATTTAGTTTACTAAATTTACTAATTGTTTACTGAAGTCACTAATTATTCCATGAATTTCACATTATAACATAGCTAGAACAACGGGTCAATATATAAGATCAACGAAGATATTAATCAGTATCTCTCCTGTTACGGAAAGCTAGTATAAATAATATTTCCATGTGTTCTCCCTGCACCCACCCCATCAACACAACATCCTTAAAAAACAGACTAACCAAAAGGCCTAAGTAGCAGCTTTTTCTGAAAGGTTTGGAATGATCTCTCTCTGTATAAGACTAGGAGGATCCTTGGGTGTTCTCTTACAGCATGTACTAAAGCTTGCTCTCAGAATTAACACTATAATCCACCCACTATTAGAAATATCATGCTTATTCTTTTTCACACTATGATCTCCTCTAGAGTAAAGGATTAACATGTTTAGCTTGTCAAAATGTCAACAACCAACTTTTATAAATCTAAGTTATTTTACCATTTGTAAAAAGTATTTCCTGGCAGTATACCAATGTTGTCAAAAAGAAAAAACTACACAAGTCCATTAGTAACTGGAGGGTATTAACAGCTACATCCATGAATATTCTCACTTAAAAATGTATTTGTTTTCTTTAGAAGTGATAGCAGTTGCGCAAAAGTAGGTCCTACTTTATATACATGCTTACATTCACGCCAGGGCATTCAGAAATTACTATAGTGAATGTCATATTCTATTTCTCTCATAACAACCATGCAAACATAAAATTCACTGCTTCCTAGTGCTCTCCCATCCTCAGGCACAGCAGGCGTCAGTTCTTCACTTCTTCCTCTCATGCATGTGGTATTTCCCAGCTTTAAATATGTGGTGGATTGCAGACACGACAGGAAACATTGTTTTACGTCTCACACTGCCACAACAGCAATGGGCCAGAAGGCATCACCTCTATGGGCCAGATATGACTGAAGGAATAAAAGTTGGAGCATCCTGAATATGGCTCATGTGCCTGCAGAAAGATGAGCACAATGTACTGCTTTGAATTAAGAACTCTGGAGTTAAGAAATATAGATGCTTTTAGAAAACTTGCAGGTACCAAATAGCATCTTGCAATGATGAAACAACTGCATACGGGGCTGCATCAGGAGAAGTGTAGTCAACAGGCCAAGGGAAGTGGCTTTTTCCCCTCTGTTTGACACTACAGGACCACATCTGGAGTACCATGCCCAGTTTTGGGCTTCACAGTATAAAAAAGACATTGAAAAAACAGGGTAATTACAACAGAGGCCTAGCAACGTGGTAAGAGGACTGGAGGACACGAGGTAAGGTGGAGAGAGCTTGGTTTGTTCAGTCAAGATAAGAAGGGTAAGGGAGAGATCTCATCACTGTCTTCGGATGCATAACAGGTAATTACAGAGGATGAAGCCAGATTTTTCTTACAGGTGTATCATGAAAAAGAAGCTATGTTCAAAAGCTGTAGTGAAGGAAATTCTGATTAGATGAGAGAAGTTTTCATGTTGACGTTGGTCAAACACTAAGAAAGGTTGTTCAGTGAGGTTGTGGCATCTCCACCCTTAAGCATACTAAAATTTGAGGGCAACACTCTAAGCTAACCAAGTTCACTTCTAAGTCAGTCTTGCTTTGAGTAGAGGTTGATACAGATGACCCTGAGAGATCAGATGACCATCTATAAAGAAATCAAATGGGTATGGAAAGTAACCCTGGCTCTATACTTTTGTTGATCCACATACAGAGGGCATGGTCAAAGCAACTGTACTTCTCTCTTATGAAAGACCATATTTTGTTTGTATAGAAAAAAATATAAAAAGATTGCTGCAGTGCTCCAAGACCTACTTTCTCCATCATGTATTCTTTTCTTCTAATTAACTCATATTTTCACAATATAAATATTTTACTTAAATTCACTTACCTTCTCATCTAAACTATTCTTAGTGCCTTTTTTTTTTTTTTTTTTTAACAGAGCTACCATAGGGCCTTTTTGGATATTCTTTTTTTCTTGTGGGAGAATGAAGTAAATAATTAGTTGCAACACTTTCACAAAGAACCTTAAGACAAGATCTTCATTCCTGTTTGACAGATTCAAATGGATGCTCCAATACCCAATAAAGATCAATTTCATTTCAGAGTGTCACGATCCTTTCATCTCACTGTCAATGTCATCTTCACAACTTTCTAGCAGCACATGCCACCACCAATCTCTTCTTTTGTGAAAATAATTCTTCCTAGTTATGTGGAGTGACAGTGACTGAGCCATTACCACTTTATCCCATGGGTAGTTAAAAGTAGTAGATACAGTGGCTGTATCTCCTTATATCACCCAAAGATACCCTTCAATACCACACTAACGTCATCTACAAAGAGCCATTTTACTAGTAGCAGAAGAAAGGAGGTGTCAGTGTGTTGGTTCACAAGCTATCATCTTTTTCCGTTCTCCACTATGAATGGTACTTCTACACATGCTACTGGACAGGAAAATTATCATTTTAAAGAGCTAAACAGATGATTCATCTATAGAACTGAACGACCTGCTCCCCTACCCTCCCCCACCTTCCTCCCCAAAAAAATGTTTATTCATGCACATATGAATTATTTTCCCCCAAGTAATAAAAGTGAAGTGTAGCTTAAATAAATGCTAAATTTGATTCTGTGCTCCCTGGCAGCGAAATAAGACTTCTTTATATTATTATGAATACAGTATTAACAAAATGTACTGCATACAAATAGCACTTAAATGGATAAGGACTCAGACATTGATTTGTATTTTCCAGAACTCTTCATTACCTTTAGTTACTTTCATAACACATCAGAATTATTCCCTTTATATGTCTCACAGTACTACCAACAAAAGTAAGAAAACATGAAAAATGCTATTAACACCTTCATCTATTTAAAATATACATACCAAATGAAATATAAAGCCAAAGGGATATTAAAAATTCAATACAGTAACATCATAAAAATATCCCTTCATACTTTGGTACACTTCACTATCTGAACAAGCTTACTTTAAACTTTTAAAAATTAATAGTATTCATCACTTTTTCAATTAATCTTAAAGGCATATGATAGAAGAAATGCAAAAGATGGCAACACCGAAAAAAATAATTAGGGTTCAAATATTTCTGCATAAAGATACAAATCCTCCATGGATATAAATTAGTTCAGAAGCTTGGAAATAAATAATATATGCAAATTTATGCTCCAAAATCCAAATCAGAAAAATTACAGGAGTTTTAGACTACAGATGTCCAAGTATTATTCAGTGGATCAGGTGCATTACTTTTTTGGATGAAACTGCAAAAATAAGATTTGTTACAAAAACAGCTACAGAAAATCTGAATGAAAATGCTCAAAGATCTTTTGTTTGGGACTGCATGGCTATGAAATGCAGAAGTAGAAATTACCTCAGCTAAAATAATTTTGCTTCTTTTCCCCCCCATATGAAGTCTGCTGCTATAGGTGAAACTTGGCCAAATCAACAGAAGTAACAAGAAAATAGGAAGGAAACATCCATATTTAGTACTCTTTCTGGGCCATTTAAAATGATAGTTTAAAGAGAAGAGTAAAATACAAGAAAGCACCACTTTGTTTTTCTCTCAATGTAGCTCATGTTTACAGCAGCTAAATGAACTAAACATGTTCATTCCAATCAAAGTCGTGCCCCTTCCAATATGTGCAAATAACAGAACAAATAATAAAAGTACACAGCAAATTATTGATTTCTGAAATCTCATGAAAATGCTAGAACACCCTGGTGCCAGCTTTCATGACATAAATACAAAGCAACAGGTTCTGATGCCTCTGACATCTTTTCAAATGTCACTAATAAGATTTTACTGATTGCTACAGATACTAAAATTTGATGGGTCTGAATATAAATACCCTTCATATTTTCCTCTCCATACATTTTATTTAATATAGAATGAGCTGGTGAAGCTCACTCTCCTTCTAACTTCGCTAACAATTTCAGGGTGCACAGGAAAATTCTCTCTGCTACTGTTGAGTGTCCTCAGGAATCACAAGTACTCAACAAAATCTATGGTTAAGGCTGAACCTGTTGAGATAGAGTCTTGATCAATAATGAAAAGGTCTTAATCAAAAAGTTTTAACTTCTGCTCATGGGATATTGAAAGAAATGAGAAAGTGTAAGTATCGCTTTGTAGGACATAACTTTCTCTTTACCCCTGTGCTGTAAGAACAAATACCTATGCAGTCAATAAATAGCAGCTCATCAAGACAAAGGATCAGGTTGCGTTTCAGGGTTCCATCCTGCTAGCAGAAGCAAAAATCTATATGAGGACGCCTGGGACATGAGAAGAGCACAAAATTGCTCTGAGCCACTGCGCTCACTGATAAATGGCACACTGAGAAAAAGACATTACTTTCCTCCCTCCCAAGTAGCGCTAATGGAAATCTATAGTAAGTTATTTTCAAGATCATGTTTCTTATTATTTAAATTCTGCACCAACATATAAACCAACTCCAATATGTACAAATCTTAAAAAACAGACAGAAACCCAAGCTGCATCCTGGGACACAGAAAGCTTTCATAATTTACAACTAACAACACACAGAAGGTGGCTAGTATAACAGTTACTACAGCCTAGGACACAAGAGGATTAGGTTTGGTTTTCTGATCCTCCCCACACTAATACTGTCTCTAAGTTCGGCAGCTCACGTGGTCTTTCGGCTAAGTTAAATCAGGGGCACAACAATGCAACTCTGTTCCCTGTCTGAGTACACAACTCACCTGTTTTCTACACTGTACTGCAATGAAATCCATCTCTCCTCTCCCATGTACTGATTTCAAAGTAGGAAGTCCACGTGTGAGGCAGGAGAGGAGCCAGAAGTCCCAGAGTTCACAGAGGGACAGGGACTGCAGGTCATACACAGTGCACACCTTTATGAATGTACACTAGCCTTTTTAAAGGGAATGCAATTACAACAGCTAAATCTCATTAATTATGAACACTACAGACTTGGAATCCCTACAGACAGAGTTTCAAAAAGCTAGTTGGAGCCCACCTCTCACTGAAGTTAACTGCATTTAGGATATTGATTCTAGACACTACGAATTAAAAGGAACTATGTAAGCACACACACAAAAGAACTCCTCTGCAAGAGTTAGTTCAGACCAAACTGTGTTCTCTTTAGTTTACTTTTGGCCAGAAAGAGCTAGTTTGGTACCGCTATGAGTAAAATATGCCTCTAGTACAGCAGCCTAGCCAAATGGGACACAAGAGGAACAGTATTCCAAGAATCATGCCAAGCTTTAGCCTGTCTATGGCTTGTAAAGAGATCAGGAATAGCCCACCTTTGAATTAACTTCATTAATTCCCTCTCTGTCTCATACTAAAACTCCCTGCGTTTCATGACCTTTTAACACTGTGCTGGCTGAATGCCTATTTATTTATTGTAAACTGCCCTATAGGAGTTTGAGTGACCTCCCTGTCCCAGGGATGGACCGTCATCTAGACACAGCACATCTCTAAGCAAACAGTAACACACAGTACCTATTATAGAAACAAAACATACACTGAACTGCAAGATTTAAAGACTGCTTAGGTGAAATACTTTCAGGATAAGCAATTTAGAAGCATTTACCTTATGTACATTAATCAATTTTTGGGCTTTATGAACATAAAACACATGGACACGCAGAGTTTCTGGGTAGCTGCCATTGGTTATCCAGAAAGGCAACTCATGACCAGCCAAAAAATCAAGTGTAACTGGTTTCTAAAACAGCAACCCAAGTAAATTGAAGGCTATTATAATTTATAAATGATACTGTGAGGAGATGGCAAGTTCCAAAGACATCTTACCATCACTATATTTGTCCAGACAGAGAAATGTGAACAAATCTAAAAACTACTTATTTAATTCATAGGTAGAGAATTTCAGAATACACAAATGAGTATTAATTTGGCTAGGATTCACATCATCTAAAACAGTGAAAGCAACGAAGATAGACAGTTTTATCCAAACTTATTTTTGTTCACATGCTTTTATTCACTTTTCCTTTTAAGGTTTTTTTTAAATAAAATCAAAACACTGGAATTTCACTAATCCAATCATATAGGGTTCAAAAGCAGACATAAAGCATTTATAAGTTACTTCAAATAACTTTTCCTGTATATCTGTCTTATGAAAGCAAGACAATAATGTCCAAAACCAGAAGAACTTTCAAGTATTCTGGGGTTTTCTAACCTTTTTTGGGAAACAAGTTTAATGGAAAAATTATGGAAATTACAGAAATTTCATAAATGCTAAAAAAAATCCCCCAAAACCTCACCTTGACAAAGACCTACAATTTTGTGTCAAAAAGGCCACACCCACAAAATCACATCACTTATACAAAAAAAATACAATTTGCCTAAGCATTTTTAAAGCAGCTCCTGTTCAAATGTATCTTTTCCCTGTTAAATGAAATTCACTTGTAATAATTGTGAGGTAACACATTTGGAATCAGTAATCCATACGGGCTTTGAGCTTTTCCAGAAGCAATTCATCGCTGAAAAAAAAGCAGGGGTGAAAGATGGAAGTATGTTTCATTATTAGAAACAGTTGGTGTTTCAGACCTACTGGGACAGGAAAGGGTGTTATTAACTCAGGGAGACTAATTTAGCAGGCAAAGCTAATTGGTCCCATTTCTTAATAAGCGGATTATTGCACTTATTCTTACATCTACAAAAACACTCCTGAAGCAGTACATGGCTAACTACACTAGGAAAGAAAAACACTTAGAAATGTAAAATAGCTTCAAAAATACATGTAACAGATCTGAATAGAAGAAAGAGTTATATGGTCCATTGTGAAGTGGGGGAAACTGATTTTCAGTAGCCCATTTCCTGTGGTGAGAATTAACGTATGTTAGAATTGTGAGGACATCTTCATGTACAGCAAAGCTGTTAATGTTCAACAGCCCAGGTTAGCTCATTATGTGCTTCTAGCAGAGTTACTGTAGGGAGAACAGGAGAAAAGTTTTTTGACAAGTTGAACTTTAAAAGAAGTAGGATATTTCAAGCTGCTGAGGAATCTGGATTGTGAAAATAAATCCCTGAGAGATGGATTAGTGGGTAGGTAATGGCAAAAGGCATCTGATAAATTGCAGGGTTATGTGGTAAACTTATTTATTACATGCCTATGCAATTTTTCACGGAGCTGTCTCATTTATCACCTCCCCATGTGAGATGCATATATTAATATTGCACACAGCTATCATTGCCCGACAGCTTATGATCCTGTTTTTGAAATTCATACATCACTTTTTCCTGCTCTCTCCTATCACAAGGAATCCCATCCAGTAATATTTCCAGATAAATGCTGAGAAAGGATTCCTGATTCACCTGGTGTCATGTCTTATGCTCTTCCTAAATCAATTCAGTAATACAGAAAATACATTATGTGTTTCCATGTACATACTGTAGGGCCAGTCATTGCCATCCACTACTCACAGATTTATTGTATCACGATATGTCATTGTTCAATCAGTAAATGCAACCTGATATCCTCACCCAGCTGAAATGGATCTTGTCAACACCATTCTGCTATACCACCTTTTTAACACAAATGGCTGATTCACAAAAACACTTCCTGCTGTTGCTGGTTTTTGTTGGGCCATGTTAGCTCTTAGCAAGAGCTAAATATTACTTTTCACTGAACTACCTACAACAAAAGGCTGCAATTGTACGTTCCTAGACTTCATTTTGTGTACACTGAATCATAATAGTAGTTACCTGTGAGTCAGCTAAGGCTGTCATATGATTGAGTCCTGTATGCATCAGGGTAAAATGCAAGTGATGGAAAGCTTTCAGGTTAGTAATTTTGGTTATTAAGCCAGTTCTGTCAGCACCTCATGAGAGACACATAGTTCTTGCTCCCTTCTGTTTCTCAAACTCTTTAAAGCTTGTTGGTTTTATGTGATAAAAAGCTCAGACTAGTCACGAGCCCCAACACAAACTCCCTGTTAAAAACCATCTAGGAGTGTATTTCTTCTACCTGTATGACACTAGAAGTTCATGCACAAAAAGAACAGCTTCATGAAATAAAAGGATGAAAACCTGTGGGTAGCAAAATGGAAGAGCAACACTCAGTTACAATTGGAGAGAGGTATTTTCTTAATACATTCAACAGAACTAAGATCTGAGTAATTGTAAGCCAGACGCTACAAGTCACTATGATAGCTGAATTTTTTTTCAGTATTTGCCCCAAAATACATAGAAAAACTTTAGCTGACCTGATGGGTATCTTTCCTACCACAGACTACGTGAGAGATGCAAAGGTGAAACTAAAAATTAAAACGCTGACGTCTGTAATTTTTGCAGGAAATGGATTGCTCACAGTGGGTCAAAAACATGTCAAATATTAAATCTGATTCTGGGATCATTCATGTAGAAAGGCAGTGAAACGTTAAAGATTGATTCCGAGATGTCTTTACTAGCACAGGGAAGCTGTCAACAGAATATAAAATTAAGTTGACAGAATTCAATTGTCCTGTCATACAGGCATCTAGAAAATGCTGGCAATAAAAATCTTAATGACAAATTAGATTGATTAAACAGGATACAAAAAAGAAGATGGAACAAACTACAAAATTGATTAATATCTCTAGTCATTTCAAAAGTGGAATTACTTATCCTGCTCCTGATACACTAAAAAAATATGAGAAGAAAACACTTTCACATACCCACCATTTCAGTCTAGGTGGGTTCAAGGTAGTCAGACTGTCCCTTCCTAAAATTTCAAATGCAAGGGTTGGTGAAGCTAATACATTAGAACACTTTTACCCAGAACTACATTGTATTCACTTCAGCTGAAAGCTTAGAAAAGCGAGATGGTCAGGGAACACAAAATAAGAAAATTCAGATACAAACGGCCTGCAGTGGTAGGCACAGGAGATTTGGATACTTGGATCAAATAGCTATTGGAAAATACACATTAATTCTTAATTATTACACCTGCTATCCAGAAATAGCACTGCTAGAATACAGGAGCTGCAGTACTGAGACAGTGGATCATATTTAGATTGTTAGAAGCTCAAATGTTTTGTAAAATGTATGATTTCAAACACACTACTGTCAGACCAGTACTTGATTGAACAGCCAAAACATTTAAAACAAGGCTATTGTAAGTCCCTGTTATTAAAAAACAAAAAACAAACAACAAAACCAACCAACAAAAACAAACAAAACCCCCCAAATAAACAAAACCAAAGCCAAACAAAAAAACCCCAAACCCTAACACCATGATCATCAAAAACTCTAACGCATTTGTAGCCATAAGACAGTGTGCACATGTATAACTGGAAAACATGCAACCAAGATAGCGATTTCTTATGAGGTTTGTTTTATGAGTGAAAACTAAGGAGTAAGCATTCAGCTTTCCACTTATTTTAGAGAAAAAGAGGTGGAAAAATAGACTCAGACTTTAAGTTCCAGAAACTGAAAAGGCTGAGCTGATGAGTAGAAAAGAACCTGCAAAACAATATTGAATCTAATTCACAAAAGGCTTCAGAGACATATAAGGGAAAGGAAGCCACTTCAGAGATTGATTGTGCACATCTACACTTCTAAATAAAAGAAGTCCAAAGAATGAGACCAAACACAGGACTCCTGACTGCCCGTTCCTTAAGTAACAGCTTGCTCTCTACCTCTGTTCTGAATCTCACCAACAGATATTGTCCGGACACGATTCAATAGGCAGAACAAATGAGACTCCGTAAGTTTTGAATCCTTTCAAACCATACAGTCCTCCAGCACTACTGAGTCTGTGTCTTCATACCACATCTCAGTTTATAGCACAACACTGATGTGCTTTGTAGAAAGCACTGTGCTGGGCAGTAACACCAGTCTCACGTTCTTTCAGACACAACTAACTGAAAAACATAAACCAAAATAACGGTTACGTCTTAGAATCACAGGAGAACTGCATGAAACCCATGTGCTGCACAGTGTGGACATAGCTAGTCTATTTTAGGGGCAGTGGGCCCCAACTAGCATGGATGTGAGCCAGTCTGGGCTACTTAAATCCAGAATCAGGGACTACTTCGTGTCCTTTCTGTTTATCGGGACACAGAGAGTCAGGCACTATAAACCGATGATTTATAATAATACTACGGTTAACTTCATATTTTTCCACTTGGAAGTGAAAGATTCAAGAATAACTATTTTCAAATTTTGTGCTGAAACATGGCAACTTCAGAATGTTCTGGCTTACCAGAGATACTCAAGAAATGTCAGTGAGTCAAGAGCAAGCGATGTAGACCAAGAAATCAGTTATATACAAAGAGATAACTGAGAAAAATGCAACTTTTCTCTATTTCCTCCACCCTTTTTATCTATTTTTTTATGAAAACTTGCTTTTATTAAGGCTTTGTTCATGACATTTGGCAAACATTTCTCATTACACATTGCCTAAGAATGCTACATGCATGGCCATCAATATGGAATGCAGTATTAATAATGGTGATAAGATTATGGAAACCTTATACACTGTAAATGTGAGCATCGTAGTCTCTAGCCTTCATAAATTATCTAGCCACAAGGATATGCCACTTGGTTAGAAGCAGCGTGGTTTGTCATAAAGTTTATTTCTTCCAAGCAGAATTCTTCTTCTGCAGAGAATTTAAACATGGACATGACGGCACAATGTAAAATTCACCTATGACATTTAAGTAAGCTTTTAATTAATGTACTGCATATTCTCATCATATGAAATGTGTTGCAACATGCAGCGCATTTGTTCTCTGTAAGGAAAGCCAATTACTACATATGTTTGCCTCCATTTAAGAATCACCTACTCACCAAAATAGCAAATACTACAAAGCAGCGAGTGTACTTTTTAAAATAAATGGAGACACATTCAGGGCAAGCCACAGACATTTTCAGCCACAAATGATAGCTCACCTTAACGGCTTTTAACACGTACTTGCAGAAGTATGGTATGTAGAGACAAGACTGTGGGTCTAATTAACCTGATCAGTCTTAGTTGTGCCAAAAGTGCTTCCAAGATGACTTCTTTTGTTTAAGAGACCAGAATTATTCCCACAAGTATTTATTCCTGTGGCTCCGTTTGGCACTTTTTAGTTAAGTTTTACATGCTCCTATCCAAATAACCTTCCGGAGAAATCACATACCCTTATGCCTTGGTTCAACCTTCTGTCTCATTACAACAGCTTTCTCAACGTGCAGAATTATCAACCTTTACTTGCCTATTTTTCAAGATTCTCTTTGGACCGTTAATTAGCAAAAGCAACCAAGGATGCTTTAATCTTGGAACCTGCCAGCACTGTTTCTTGCCCTGGGGCGCCACGGCAGCAGGTAGGACTGTCCGGTCACACCTGAGAGCAATAAGCTGAGTCTTTGTGAGGCAAAGTTAAACTCCAGGTTTCCATGAGCTAATACTCAGGCAATTCAGGCAATTTAAATATTTTATCAGTGTAAACAATAGTAACTTCAAACTGTATGATTCTATTTCTCCGGTTGTCAACTCCTTAACATACAGACCCAGGAGATTAAACATGGGCAATCAAGGTAAGACACAGACACACTGACCAAAAATTATCACTACCCTATCAACTTCTCAACAGTTAACAATGCAACTCATTCTACCTGAATCTTAGTTTTATCCAGCTCTGAATTAGACTCATCCGGAGCAAACTATTAAATGTATTAACAGTTCATCTTTTTTTGCCACAAAAAAACTTAAAATTCTCTAAAACACACCTCCAATGTGTATCCAGTCCTACCTTTCCAATGCATATCTACGTGTGCCCTGCAACGGAGAGGTAACACAGCACAAAGTTCAGAAAGAAAACGGAAAAGCTGGTGAATTCAGTCTTTATTTCACGCCTCTACCGGGTTTGCGGGGTGGTGGCGGCTGGGCGGCCCCTGTGCTGAGAGGCGGGGCCTCCCCCGCGCCGGCCACAGCCGGTTCCAGCCGGTTCCAGGCGGCTGGCAGGGCCCCAGCGCAGGGCAGGGCTGAGCCCCTCAGCCACGGGCGGGCGCCGCGGGGAAACCCGTGTCAGAAAGGGCCAAACGCTGCCCGGCAGCCAGGGCTGAGGGAAACCGGGTGAGGAACGGCCCCGCCGGCCCCGGGGAGAGCGGGAGGGGCTCCGGGCGCCCCCACGCAGACGTGAGAGACCCCGGCAGGAGGCACCAGGCTGGAGCAGGGAAAAGTGTGAGGAGGAGGAGGGGGAGGGAGCGGGAGCAGCAGAGCAGAGCTGACATGGCCTGACTGCAGCCCCCCATTCCCCATCCCTGTCCCCCGCTTGTGGAGGGAAGGAGGTAGACGAGGGGAACAGGTGAGATAGAGGGAAGGTGTTTCACTGTTCCCTCACCCTCCAACTCTATTTTTAAGTGTCAGCAAATGAAACTAATTTTCCCCAAGCTGAGCCTGCTTTATCAGTGATGGTAAGCGGTCAGTGACCTCCCTGTCTTTCTCTCAAGCTTTATCGAGCTCTTCCATCTCATTTTCTCCCCTTGACCTATTAAGGAGAGTGAGAGAGCAGCTGGGTGGGTGGGTGGCAAATGGTCAGTCAACCCACCACACCCTCATAGTACTCACAAGAAAACATTGCCCAATACTCCAATAGTCCCATAAACTTACTGGACGGCCTAAAAATAGATTTGATCCTTTGTGAATGTGTAAAGCAGTGATAAGAGCCCATACTATGACATGCAGAGAAATAATATAAGCACTTTGTACATGAGAGAACTGGGAAGAGAAATTAAGAAAGACTTCAGGCTGTGGCCTGAAGCTGTTCCACGGACAGATCTCATGTTGATGCTAAGCATAAAGGAGCTGCAAGCCGTAGTCCTGGAAAATAAATGTCTTTCTATAAAAATGACAAACCTTTTTTTTTTTTTACTTGAAAAATAGGAAGAAATTCCTACAATGAGATTAATTTGCATACAATAGGTAAGAACTTTAAGCTACTTCTTTTGTTTTTTCTTTTACTGGAGACAATCAGAAGAATGGACAAGTAGATGAAGACAAATAAGAGATTGGTGTGGCTTTGTATCTTGTGCTTGTATGGGCAAATCCAAAATGCAATAACTGTTTCACTAAAAGGTCAAGATATATTTGAACACATCTTTTCAAACAATGTTCTGTGTCCAAGTAGAATCTTGATTTTGATGAGAAAATGTGGAAGATTTATATGAAGAGATACAAAGGATGTGTATGTGCATCATAGAAAACACGACCTTAGGACTTGGTCAGTCAAAGAATCAAGAACTCAATGAGCTTGTGCTCGTTTCTTACAGAATTAAAGCTTTCAGCCATTTCAGGCAGAAAAGTTTTGAGGCTGAGCCTCATTAACAGTATTTTAGCTACCAATTACATTTTAGATTCAAAAAATTTCATCACAGAGTGAGGGATATTTTATCTTATCAAAGACCGCAAAGGCTAGTAGAAGTACTGGTCGCAATCTGTAAACACTGACACCAGAAAAAAATAATGAATTTTAGAGGGGCCTTCTATCTGTTTAGCCAGACTATAACCACAAAAGTGGATCAGACATTTTTAAGATGAGTAAACTAAAAGAAAAAAATTGCTATGCAATACTGTGGCTTTTCCATCCTTTTGCATTTTTAATTTGAGACTGGGTATATCTATAAAGTTATATGAACACAAATGGCTGTATGTAATAAAAAAAGTTCCAAGTATATAATTTAGACAAGACCGGCATTTGTTCATTCTAGCCCTAAAATGCAGGGTTGTATGAACTAGTGATTACAATAAAGCCTGGCAAATTTGATAAAGCTAACTAAGATACTCTCATGCATAAAAGTTGTCATTTGCATTCACTGATTTTTAAGTTATTTTCAAGTGTAGCACTTAGTCTTTTCTTAGTTCATTTGAATATAGGTAGTAAGAAGTTAACAGGAGATACTTGAATGACATACCAAAGAGGTGTATTCAAATGAATTCTTGCTAAACAGTGAGCTGTTATCTAATTCACCTGGAATTTCACGATAAATGTCACAATTTCTTTATAGTATGTTTTGTATTGCAACTTTTAATGGCAACTGTTAATTCTGGCGTATTTATTTCTAAAGTTTGAAGCTACTTCTATTGTCTTACTGGTTAAGAGTTTCTGCTCAATAAATTCTGTGAGAGATTTGGTCCCACTTTAGTAGGGAATTTCATGGGCTTCACTCACTATACATTCTACTTTCTGCATACATCAGATTCTGCTTAGAGACCTAACATTTGTTGGCAGTATTCATGCCTGGATATCATAAAACATTTTAAACTGCTCTCGATACATAGATAGTCACTACAGCCCACAGGTAGCATTTTTCAGCAAAGCAATATTTTATGTTATATGATACTTTGAAGCAGTGTCCCTGTAAAGCATCTCATCATATGCAGCAATTTCATCTATGTAGTCACAATATAATTTTGTACTTGGAAGAATCCATGCTGCTCCTTTTTGCCATCCACTTTCAATTTGTTGTAAGGTCAGATCGTTTAATCTGTTTGTTTGAGCCTGACATATTTTGCTGAAGAGGTGGACAGTACTAGCAGCATTTACTCTAGATATTTCTTCATGCGATTCCCTTCCTAATTTATAGGTTACTTTGAAAGCATAAACTTCTTTTAATAAATATTCCGCAATTCAGTGCTAATTGCTTGAAGCTGATATGACATTTCAAAATTTGTTTCCACAAGATGTGTCTGTCAGAATTCACCTCAAATGATTTCAAGTCCGAATAGCTGATGAAATCACTGGCAATTAGAACATACCTTCTTGCTTTTTTCGCAATATAAATATATTGTGACTCAACTGGAAATCTTAATCACAACGTAACTATTCTAGTCTAATCTGTGTTAATAATAAAACTGAAGGTGACTGAAGACAACCTAATTTATTTCATATTGCAATGAACTAGATGTATGCATACTGTCAATTACCATATTTCATCTGAAAGAATAATTTTCAGTTAAGATGCTTCTTCTGGCATACTTGTATAAGAGTCATTCTATGCTATTCCATTTATATTTTCAGATCAATGTGGGTTTTTTTTCAATTTTGACCTTTCAGCTCTGGAAAGATAGTTGCGAAGCAGCAGGAGCCACCATTTCTGAATTGTGTTGGTATGTCCTGCTTCATAAAAGAATTTTGGATTTCGTAATTTCAGGAGTGAAAGTAAATGTTTGCTATTTCACCTTATGCTATCTAAAAAAGGGATGTATTCTTTAATCAGCATTTTTGCCGTTATGAAGTTAAAAGGTCTTTGGATTTCTGTTCATAGAACTCTAAAAGTTAAAATATTTTGCATGTTTCCTTTAAGTAATGTGTAAATGTGTATTTTGTCTTTCAGCATTAAAAAGGTGTACTTAACTGGTAATAGTATTATTAGGTCAGGACATTATGTGTGGTGGGGAAATGTGCCCATGGAGGGTGCATATATGCACTTGCATGTACACCTGTACCTAAGAAATGTAGTACTTCAGAACATGCTATGTAGGAAGCTGCAGCTGTCTCAGGCAGAGAGCTTCAGGCTTAGAGTTGAGAACATTGTGAATTTAATGTTTATTGTGCAGATCTTAATACCTGAAGCCGTGCCTCCTCCCTCCCCCCCCAAGTAAGGAAGTACATGCATCTTGCTCTTTACTTGTGATAAAGCAAGGAAGAAATACACCTTGTTGTCCTTTACATCCCCAAATAACATCTTCTCAAGGCACACAGAACCACATCTTTGAACTTTTGCTGTTAGTTAAAATTTTTGGTTTGAAAACCACAACGTTTTACAGCAGGAGGATAGGAAGAAATACCTACAGTCTCTCAATTTTTTTTATTCCAGCCTGGAAGAAAGAGCAGGTGAGGAACAGGAAGCTTCCTGAAGTAGCTGTTCCACAGCCATAGTATAGTCAACCCACTACAACAGTGCAAACCAGAAGTTATTTTTGGATAAAACAGGCACAGAATGAATGACTTTGTATTACATTCCCATGTATTTAGAACGGTAGCTTTGCAAGTCCAGGTGATATGATACCGCTGCTGCTAGTAATGCTACCAATTATAGTAGAAGGCCTCAGGACTCGTCAGGCTGTGCTTGTTTTAGCCGTAACAGCATATTGCCTGGTGGTGCAATGAACACAACTTAACTAGCTTCAGGTTAGCTTTCTGAAATGGCACGAATTTACTGCTAAAAGAAATTAAACTGCATGTGGTAAAACTATAATGAAACTAAGCAACCACTGCATAATTAAACTCATGGACTAGTAAGAAAAAAAGTGTTAGCAATGGGTTGAAATCATATAAAAGCAGCCTCAAGTGGAGCAAGTCTGAGAAGGAAGAAAGCTCCCCACCATCAATATTCTCCTCCTTCCAGAAAAGGAACGGGAATGCTCACAACTTGCCATAAGAACACTTTGGAAGGGTGGGCATAACAGCAGTGTGTAGAAACAAGAAATCGTGCTTGTAGCAGTATGAAGTGGATCATTATTGGGAATGAGCTGTAGTATTATATGTTAGCATCCTTATATTCAGAAGAATGTTAACTGTTTGTGGTACTTTGATTAGACTGGCAAGACATTGATTAGACTTCCAATAAATACAAAGTGTTCTTTAGCCCACACATTGCAGGGAGTGCAGTGCAGCAGAACATTCTTGTATTAGACTAATTTCTACAAAATGATGCATTTCTTAATTGCATCAATAATAGCCTTTAAAAATTATCTGCTTTTAAAGGAAAACAGAGGTAAAAGTATTCTTTCATGCATGAAAAAATTACACATGCTCTTAATTCTTTAATATAGTTACCCATCTGCAAGTATTTTGACAAGCTAAAGTATTTCCTGCACAGATTAATGCCCTATTACTGTTATAGAATGGAACAGGCAATGCTACTGATTTTCCACAAATTGCAATTAGGAGCAAATCACTAAGACACAATGTTAGAAAACAGAAAAATACTTTACATTGAGACTGAATTACCATGTATTGGTAACAGCAATAATTCTTTTGGTCAAGGTTTGGGAATGCCAATAGGACATGGAATGGGAATTTTTTCATTAAATCTCTTGTGCTTGCTTCCCAAGCTGCCGGTTTATCATAGTATTTCTGCTAGTCGATAATTCAATAATTCAAAAAAGTGATCCAGAATTGATCTAGTAAGAGAATACTAAAGCACAGCTCACATAGATCAGTTCATCACCAGTTTAATCAGTGAAAAGTAATACTGTGTATTTTGTGTTATTGTATCACCATCTCAGCAGTTCCGTAGCATACCATATAGGTATGTCAGCACACATGTGAACACAGTACAACAGTATGTTAAAACGTAAATAAAATATTTAAGAGAATCCAAGTCTTCCCCATTGTGCTAACAATTTTTCTAGCCAAATTCACCCAAGTGGAAAGAAAGGAAGAGGTGAAAGTTCTGTCTGTGAACTAGTGGGTAACAGTTCGCCAGCTGCCCAAATTATTCTCAAGTACTTTGGCACATCTCTAGATAAAAATTATTATGGTTCAGAGGATTTGATGTAGACAGGAACATTTGTCAAACTATAACCAAACTTTTTCAATTTACATTAGTGAAGTTATGAAGCTGAACTCTGGCAGCCACTTCCACTAATCTGTTAGTTAAAGAAAAAAGCCACAAAGCATGACATGCCTTCAAATCTGTCTATATCTGTAAGCAGATGTGTATATTCAGGAATGCATTTTAAGCATCATTAATACTGATACAGAGATACTGCAGTCATCTTTCATAACCATAGGTTTCACGGATGCAGCCTGCCTGAACAACCTTCTTCAGCTCAGAGTGTTCATCTGTCTTGTAGAAGTGGTTCAGCATTTTCATTCATCATTTGAATGAGCTGTGGTAAAACTTCTACTTTTTTTTTTTCCCCAAGCTGAACTACTGTATTTTCATGGACTGTGCTTTCTGAGCCCATTAATAGTAATGATGTTATATGGTTCACTCTAGTCCTTTCCATGGGCTGCTGCTCACATCAGAGCAAGTAATAAAGAGGCAAAGCCCTCCTGTATGGAAATGCATGGCTTCACTGGAGTGGGTTGAGTGGAGAACAGTTAAAAGCTTCAACTAATAGAATCCACTGTTTTGCCCAAAGAAAGAAAAAAGTAAGCACAAATAGAACAGGGACTCAATGAAGTAGAATTTAACTGCAGTATTTTCTCACCCATTCTTAACAGCACTTCATGCTCACACACATTCGCTGGAGTAAACAATGAGGTGTTTTGTATGGCCTATACACCATATTATTTTGAACTTCCTATTCATTGCATTCTGCTGAATACGTGGGTAGAAGTGAAAGCTCACAACCCTCCCTATACCTTTGGAAGCTATCAGCTGTGCCAAATTACCTTCACATTCTGAGCTGTGTTGCATCGTTCATCTCTCCATTCTCAAATGATTTTACGGCATCCAGAATTATAGGGATCACTATGCTTTTAAGTGTTCAAATTTTGTATTTGTGTGGAGGAAGGGATTAATCAATTTCTCTGGAAATTGTTCAGCTTCCCCCCTCTACTGTAAGAGCTGGGTTGCTGACATCCACATGCACTTTCTCCTGCACCGTTTTCTCTTCAAAGGTCAGTTGTCCAAATAAGCTGAACATTTTGGGGATGCTAAATATCTGTCTTCCAGAGGGTTCTAAACGTGTCTTTATGACACTGGTCTAATTTGGGAGTCACAGCAGAGAAAACATAACTAGGGGAGATCAAACTGATACTCTCACTTAAGGACTGCTATGACCTAGAAGGAGAGAAAATACTTCAGGCTGTAAACTACAGAAGTGCTGGATGGTCAACCTGACATACTCCACTGAATTATCTGCTTCTTGAGTGCCTACACCATCCAAACATAAGATCATAACATCATAATAGAAAAAGTATATTTTTCTACAGTGAACTTAACTATCGAATAACAGAATAACTACTGATAGCACTCCCTCCCCTGCCCCCCAGGAAAAAAACCCAAAACAAAACAACAAGTAAAAGCAACAATCACACTCCTTTGCTGATCCAAGTAAGATGAGAAAGCAGTACATTCAAATGACATTGTCAATTAATCAAAGTATGCTACAAAACAAACAAACAAGCGAGCAAACAAACAAACCCCACCAAACCCTCTAGGCATTCTCTACAAAGTTCTACAAAGCAACTGAAGAAAAAAAACACCATCAACTTGCCTGCTGCACACAATGAACGAAACAATGGAAATATTCTGGGTACGCACTTCAGATGCTGACACTGAATCTCTTTCAGAAGAAGCTAAGCAAAGGAACAGAGGTTCCCTCAAAGCCCTAAGGAAAGCTCATAGAAAATCTAACGTAATTGTCGTTCAGCAATATACAGAAGAACAGCAACTGGCAGGCAGAAATGGAAAGGACCCATTTTTACTTAATCAACAGCAGGATGGAGAAGACAAGAAAAAACTAAATCAGTATCAATTTTTTTTTTAATTTATAATTCTCACTTTCGCCTCTTCACTTACTTTCACACAATGGATGTATCTTTCCTGTGTTAGAGAACACAGACATTTTTCAGCTAGGTCACACACAAAAGATTATAGACCAGCAATGATGCCTGCAGATACCTAGGTGAAATTTATTAGAAGACATGTTTGGCTTAAGAAAGCCATGGCTGTTGTCTTGGAGACCAAATGAATTAATCCAGACTGTTTCTTGAGAGGGATGGCATTATGAATAACCTCCACATACGTGCCTTTTAAATGCAAAATGGTCCTGAAGCATGAATACCAAATCACTCTTTGAAGCTGAAAGAAAAAATGACACCACCTCTGTTTTCAGAATGTAATCATAATTTCATGTCTATAGAATCTTAAGAGTCAAATTGTTCAATATTCACAAACCTTAATTGGTGGGGCTTTCAGAGCAGCCACCATATATATTACACAATTTACAAATGTGCCCTTTGTAAAAGAAGCTGAACAGGAGCTAAGAAAACAAGTTTTTCTAAAAAAGAATGTTAATTTAACAGACAGTTTAAAGGACTAAAATGGTTATGTCCAGTGGATGATGAAGAAAGCATCAGTGAAAACATAAAGCAACAAGTAAAACTGAAATATTGCTGCATAGCAGGATATGTTTAACTTCCTTTTGCAAAGTCAAACAAACACTGAGAGCACTTTTACTGTGAAGAAATTGTAAAATGACTCCTAGGACTTTGATCCAATCATTGTAGAAACTTGCTCTGGCAGGTCTATTTACTCTGAATCCCATGCTCCAGTGTCTGACAGAGCAGCACTATCAGAGAGTTGATCAGCAAGATGTATAATGTAGAGAGGTCAGAATCAATAAGGATTTGTTTCTGACACTATAGCACTGAATACTGCACTTCATGCAGCAGTTCTGTTAACTAAAAATATCTTCCTGATTGCAGGCTACCTCTTATTTTAGCACCAGTCACTGAGATTAAGAAAGCACTCACTGCCAAATGTATCGTTTATTTATTAGGATTCCAAGAGGGGGACAGCAGTGAAGCAATTTCTTTCCTGTGGATTTCAGCAGAATGCAAACAATGTTATGACAAAATGGCTGTTTCCTTAGAATTTAGGTTTAGAAGTCCTTAGTGTTTAAAGATAAGCTATTCTTGAAAATCCACATGCTTAGTAAGACCTATTGTACTGGATCAGAACATAGGCCCACTTAGCCCAGTGTCTATAACAGTGGACAAAAGTGAATGTCCAGGAAGAGTTATATAAGAAATAATAATCATACAGCAATACCTTCTTATTATATCCTCCCCAGTTCTAAAGATCTGACTCAGGAAATTCCTGAATCATAGATGGTAATTTTGGAACTCTATACACCTTCATAGATTATCCTGCCATTAAATTCACCAGGATAAACTATTTCTAATGAAACAAAACTAAAAGAATAGCAGATGACCAGCGTTCATGAGCCAAACTCATGACTATCTAGATTCCACTGATAACTTCAAGTAGTTAGAAATTTGTGTGTAGATTGGAGATCCAAATATGAATCTTTTGAACATGGGATTCCTATAATGTGACCTCGACTTAAAAACACATTATAAAATCCCTCATATGTGGATGTAGCTGTATGTCTCATCATACTTTCCAGAATTACTAGTTTCAGTAAATTAACTGGTGCAAAAAGTCTCATTCATCAGTTTCCAAAACGCAAACACAAGCTCCCTGAAAATGTCCAATTTTGATACAATCCAACTTGCTTGTATGGATATGCCTTTGTTATCCAACATGCCCTCTCAGTAAAAATCTTTTCCAGTATTCTACGAAAGAACTATAGGCGTACTACTAATACCACAAATGACTGATGTGTTGTTTTTATTTTGTTTTAGGATAATGGGGGGAAATGAAGCATCATGATTTGACTCAGAAAACATGGACTATTTTTTTAAAATAGTTTTACACTCAAGGCTAACTTTGAAGACAAAGAATGGGCAGATTATGCAAAAAAACAGGAACAGATTGTAGTGGCAGGAAAGAGAGTGTGTGCAAGACTGTTGATCCAAACTAATGGGATCTGGAGGGATGCAAAATGTGAGCCTTCTTGGAGAGAGAGTGTAAGAGCAGACTTGAATTGCTTTTCCCCCACACAGCTGACTCTCAGAGATACAAACTCCAATGTGGCTGAATTAGAGTTTGAAAAAGGCCATTAGAAAAACCCTGAACACTCAGGAAAACAAACAATTAAGGTGTGTATCAGTTCACTGCATGCTGTGTGAGGGAAGGAGGTTGCAGAAGTTGAGATGAAGTGGCAAGCAAGAACACTGCTTGACCAGACTGGCTAGATGAGTCAGGGCATCTAGCTAAACACACATCTCAGATTACATGACCAAGGAAGAACACAAACCCAATTAAACAGTATATGTCCATACAACCTGCTCTGCCCCCTTGCCCTCCCCGCAAAAAAAAACCAAACCCAAACCAAACCACCCAGCAAGCCCAGAACTGCAAAACCCAAGAAAAACCAACTTAACCCAAAACCCTATGGCTCCAGGGAGATTATCCATGTGCTAGTGGCTTTCAAAGAATTAATAGCTAAATAAAATATGGTAGGGAGAGTTTGGCAGAGAGGCTTGAGAACTGCTAAAAAAAGACACCTCATTTTACAATTCCATGCACCACTTCCACAACTCATTCCCTCCTATTTCCAGAACACTGTTAAGCATGGTACATTCACTTATCTAGTATCCCACTTCATCATCTCTGCAGTAAGAACTTCACCTTTCCCTTCCTCCTATACACAGCAACTGAAATGAGGTATGGCTCAACAATATATACTTTTCTTCCCTTTTATCAAAAGAAAAATGGGGATGCTTTGATAACCTGAAAGGGGCAAAAGGCCGTTAGAATTCTTCATGTCACAAAAGATCAGCCACACTGCCTGGATCACCTATTTACAGTCTCCCCTCTGCTAAGTTCTGGCTAATCCTCCTGCAATCAATATAGATATGTCTAACATAATGAATGTTAGCAGACTGTATGCAGGTAATTCCAGATACCAGTTTCTGCCTCTGGAAGGGACAGATTACAGGTTGTATCACCCTGTGTGTTAATTCCACATTTGTGTTTTGCTGAAGTTGATCATCTGGAAGAGTACAAGGTATCTGATGACATTAAATTCATAACATTCAAAGAGTAAAAAAAGCCGTATAAAATAAATTAACAACCTCCACAGATTTAGGACATTTATATGTCCTAAATGATACACATTTTTGAGATGACAGTTTTTAAATTTGAAGTCTCACAGGCTTCACAGTGTTGACCTACTTCCTAAAAATTTGAGGATATAGCTTATATTGAAATATAATTATGTAATACTTAAGAAAAAAGAATGCAAGAAATACTTGGTAGTTTTATAGTTTCAGATACCTAAACACAAGATGGGAGATTACGCTAAGGAAAGAGCCTTAGCAGTAATTTTTGTTGCCATAAGTTGTCATCTCATTTATTTTTTTTTTTAAAGTAGAAATAAAAATAGGAAACGAATTAAATGATTTGTGAACTTTCATTACTGAGTGCTTCATTACTGGTGTAGATACAGAGCTGTTTAATCAATCTGTGAATTTAGAGGAAATTAAATTTTAGAAACAATCAGGATGAAATAACTGTTAACTGGTGAATAAGATATTACAGAATCACAGAATCACTCATGTTGGAAGAGACCTTTGAGATCACCAAGTACAACCATAAACTTAACTGCCAAAACCACCCCTAAACCATTTCCCTCAGCACCATGTCTACCTATCTCTTAAATACCTCCAGGGGCAGCGATTCCACCACCTCCCTGGGCAGCCTGTTCCAATGCTTGACAACCCTTTCAGTGAAGGAGTTTTTCCTAATATCCAATCTAAACCTCCTCTGGCGTAACTTGAAGCGATTTCCCCTTGTCCTATCGCTTGTTACTTGGGAGAAGAGACTGACCCCCACCTCGCTACAACCTCCTTTCAGGTAGCTGTAGGGAGTGATAAGGTCTTCTCTGAGTCTCCTTTTCTCCAGGATAAACAACCCCAATTCCCTCAGCCGCTCCTCATAAGACTTGTTCTCTAGACCCCTCACCAGCTTCATTGCCCTTCTCTGAACACGCTCCAGTACCTCCATGTCTCTCTGATACTCCGGTGCCCAAAACTGAACACAGGACTCAAGCTGCAACCTCACCAGTGCTGAGTACAGGGGCATAATCCCTTCCCTGCTCCTGCTGGCCACACTACTCTTGATACAGGCCAAGGTGCCATTGGGCTTCTTGGCTACCTGGTTGACACCGTCAAGGCTGCCTAAGGAGACCAGATTTCTTGCTTTTTTGGATAGTTTTAAAAGTATTAAGTCCCTAAAAGATTTGACCATCAGTATATCTGCTACAGAATTAGGATATTATTTCCTCTGAAAAATAGCATCTAAGAGAATGCACAGGAGTTTGGAAACCTCCTGAGATCCTCTATGATTGAAGCTCTGTACAGCACACTATCTAATACCTGCGCACAGCCAAGAAATCATCCAGGCCCATGATGGGAGACCATAATGAGTGAAGAAACTCAGTAATTCTTCGAAGTGTCTGCCATAATTGCTTGACACTTAAAAAATGAACTAATGAAATAAGTAGTGTTAAAATTCTTGAAAGTAAAAGCTGCAAAACAAGTATCATAGTCACTGTTAATTACAGCCAAACTTCTCCCTTGTAGTTTGACAAGATTTATGTAAGGGAGCCTTGACTGGGTAAGAGTAGAAATAGTAAAGCTGATTCACTGCGGGAGGGAAGAAAGACAAGGTAGTGCTGCTTAATCAGAAGAAACAGGAAGAAATGGTCTCTATTTCCTGGCTTTAAAAATGTCTTATCTCTACTAAAACTAGTAGTTGTAGACCAATTTCTGGGGTTTGTGCAAAGGGAAAATACAAATATTTCCACACAGAAAATCCAATTGCTTTATCAAGACAGTGATGAAGGACATCACATCAGTTTTTCAGCACTGTAAATCACTGGAGAGTAATTTTTAAACAGGTGCATCATTTTAATCCAGGTATCCATTTGAGCGACAGTAATTTGTAATGACAGCTTGTGATTCCAAGCTCAGACTTGGAAATTGGAGACTTGGAAAGAGCAGAAGTGAGACAGTTCTAGCTGTCTGAATAGCCACCATTGGTGGAACAGAGAAGCATGCACATAACTATACTCCTGGTTTCCACTATGCAAAAATAGTTTTCAAGGCCTTAATATAACTTGTTTCCTTGTACAGACGTTTTTAGCTGAAAAACCTATGTAATCAGAAATGAAACTACAGGAAAGTTTTGATACAACTATGACATGAGAAACAAAGACAATTATCCTACAAAAAAAACTCTGAAACTTTTTAGAAAAATCAGGGCAGAATTTCGCCAGAATCAGGTGCCTTCAAAAACCCTTAAGTGGGTTTGTCTTTTTTTTAAGCAGATCAAAATGGCAAAGGAAGTTAGAAGGGTTATTTCGTTACTTTCTGAAAATCAATGCTTACATTTGCCTTTGACCATTCCTATTAGCAGCTAAGAATTTATCATGCATTTGGTCATCACGAATGTAATTCAGGTGCCTACACATTGGCACTTTGTGCCATTTAAGGCGCCCCAGAGTACGAATCCTGACTCCACCTGCTCTGCCATACATCTCTAAGTCTCATCTGCCTGACCTAAGCAGAAGTTTTAGAACATCCTATACAACAATAGATGCAGATGCAAATAGTAGAATATGGGAAAATATCTGAGCTGCAACTGAATTTGAAACAATGTGCTTTCTCTAAAAAGAACTTGCTGTTGTTCTGGAAGTCATTTTAAACTAATTAGTATAATTTATCTGTCTCTAAGGTAGAGGTTTAGGAATGTTATTCTATTGGCTTACATGAACACAACAGACAATCTGAAGTAAACCTATGAATGTTTTATGTGTCTTACCAACGAAATGTTCATACTGCACCATGCCATTGCGGATGCTTTTTCTGGACACACACCAAAACCAAACCTCTCAGAAACGGATAGTCCTGGTCTCACTTTGAAGTGCAGCCAGATGTCTAGCTTATCAATGTTGGGGTTATTTTTCAGTTTACTGTGGGACATCTATACAAAAGGCAGAACAAATTGCAAAGCTGTGTAATGAATCCAAAGTATATTTTCCAGTAGTAAGTAAAAAAATTAATTCTCGGGAACAGATACTCTTACGTACCTTACACTGAGTCACCAGCTATCCAACAAAAGAAAGTTATTTTTTGTTCAAGGAGTTGACAAGACAGTAAATCGTAAGTTTATCTCTTAATAAAGATTAAAATAACCTTGTGTAGTATGAGGAAAAGGAGGTGAACTAGAAACTATCCATCTGGAGAGTGAAGGAAAAGACATGTATTTTTGAGGTATTCATTAAACACCAAATAAAAATAACATATCCTCAACAAAATCCTCAGATGTTGCTGGGAAGTTTGGAAAGTAAAATGCCAGTTCATTGGAGAAGTTCTGAGGATTGATTTCCACAGACATGATTTGAAACCAGTCAGATTTGTTGGTCTTTCTGTCTGTCACCACATTTATAAATACTCAACCCTTCCTTTTCTACTAGCAGAAGCCTCATGATGAATGTAGGTGTTACTCTATCCCAGGCAGTACAAGTTTTTTATCTTTTTCTCCCCCTTTCTCACGCACCTTCATTTATTCTCAGCTTGACATTTAGTGGTTGGTTTGGCGTTTTTTGTGGGCTTTTTCCCACTTTTCAATATGTGTTTGTTTCTGGCAAATAAACCAATTTAAAAACAAAAGCAATATAGTAAAACAAAAAAGAGCAAAGGGCATTGTGTTTAAGGGCTAAGAATATGGGTATAAAATATAATTATCAAAAACATTTTTTGTGAAAAGCATTTTTGTAAGCTAAAAATAAATCCATATTTACCATGCACAGACACTCAGTGTTGATAAATATTTTAAACAAAATATTTTTTTAAAATGTTGGTCTCTCATTTTGTTTAATAAGAAAAAAATAAGCAGATGGTAGCACAGTATGTGCCTTTTGGATATTATGATAAGATCTCCATTGCTGAAATGTAAAAATTACCTTGTGGCTACTTCATCAGTGTAGCGAGATACGCTGTTTGAAATGCACAAACAAACATTTAGAATTATGGGTTCACTCAGCGTGTAGTAGAGTTTTCAAAGCAAATTACAGTTCAAGTTCTGAACAGATTTCTTAGTTGAACAATCTTTGTAATATACTAGTGTAAAGATCCCCTTAAAGCACCTATTAGTTAGGCTTCCTGCCTTCTTTTAATATGCCAGTAATAAATATTATAGCTACAATAAACTATGTGATACCTGAAAATTGCTGTTATGAGATCTTCTGCAACTTGGAAGTGTTGTGGTTTGGGCCAGACCAGCCACTGGAACGAAATGATAGATGCTCTCCCCCACCTCTCTCTCTCCAAGGAGAAGAGGGAGAGAAAGAAAGAGACTTAGGAGTTTAGAAGGAAGTAAAGTAATTTAATGAAAATAGTAATAAGAAATTAATTAAAAGGAAATAATGAAATATATACAAAACTGGATCATCCCAGGCTGATGATCACATCACCAGCAGGCACCGGGGAAGTACCAGACTGGACTCAGCAACAGATGGGAGCTGGATTCCAGATCTGCATTCAGGAATGTACGATTGGGACCAAAGGCAGATAATAGACAGAGTCCTCCTCAGATGCCAGCCATTGAAGAAAGAGGGCTGACCCTTTGATCCTTCAGCTTTTATATTGGGCATGATGCAGATGGGATGGAACACCCTGTTGGTTAGTTTTGGGTCACCTGTCCTGTCTGCTCCTCCCCACAGGTGTGACCCCTCTACGCTTTTCCACTTCTGACCCTCCAACAGGGAAAATAACAAAGCTGGCTGCCCTTGGGTGTTATAGCAATAAGTATAAGCAAGAACCTCTCTACATACCATGCCTGAGCATCAACTATAACATAGATCTTACCAGTTTCTGCACAACATGCTGTTCATTTTAATAGTTAGAAGAGACTTATCTGCAAAGTAAAATCACCAAACAGAAAATTGGTTCTGTTTTACCTCAAACCAGGACAAGAATTTAATTAAGAAATGTTATACCAGTAAAATGTAGTATGACATAGTATGTTCTGCAACAGGTAAATAGTTTAAAATACATCTCTGGAATGCACAGAAGATTAAATATAGTTTGGAATTTGTTTGAATTTTAATATGAATTTTTCAAGTTATATATAGTAAGGATACATTTTTTTACCTGAATCTAAATGACTAGAGAAAAACAGTTACAGCATCAAACAAGAAAGGCAATGACAGATAAGAGTTCTTGAAGAAACAGCTGGAGTTATTCATCAACAATATGTTTATCAAAGAGTATTCCCTACCTGGCTCCAGACATTTTAAGAGTGACTTTCTTATAGGGAGAAGCCCCGAGCACACAGCTTCGATTGCATATCTGCAGCCGAATTTTGAAGACAGATTAGGCAAAAGAAGGCTGATTGCTGTGGAAAGAAACATGGTTTGCAACTACATCGTATTTTACAGACAGTTGCGACTAGCTTTGTCTGCACTTCAGGCTGGCTGGATGTAAGCCAGCAGCAGACCAGAAGATGCCGAGGTACAATTAACATGGCACTGAGTTTGAGCTAATAAGCCTCGCTGGGAGACAGGGCTTTCAGGCTCGTGTGGCACCCGGGCTCAGCGCCGCGCTAACACAGCTACATGGCTTCCAGTTTAGAGCTGGCTTGCATCCAGCTGGTTCAGAGAGCAAGCAAGTACAGCTGGTATTTGCTCTGAGCATGGGCAAGATTTACTAGTGACTGCCACTGCCTGCAGAAAATGCACACAGCAGAGACTGTGGTGTGAGCAGGACCTTCTGCTAGCTGGAAATCCAGGAGATACGCTGAAGGTACTTGCAAGGCAAGTTGAAGGTATGAGCAAGGGGAGACTTGCATCCAAGAGACAACGTCTAAATGTATTTCTCCTGTCAGTCTCCAATGACTAAATCAATTATGCTGTCCTTCTGTGACACTGCAAACATAACAGCCCCATGTTTATAGCAGAGAACGGCGCAAGTATTCTTGTGCCTGATGGACGTGGTGCACAAAAAAGGTCACATCTGCCTGCAACAACATTCAGACAAAAGCAAAAATCACCGAGTCTGCTTGCACTATCATGTTCTAAGTTCACAAAACATTTGGATTATAACTCAAGGCCCAGTTTATGAGCTGTGGGAAGCATGAAAATTCAAACAATGAAGTACATGAACCCAAGCTTCCAACTTGGGGACTCCATTTGAGATAGACAAATGAAAGAAAGTCTAATGCAAGGCTCAGTTCATAAGCCTAAAAATACACATATCAGGAAGTTAACTTAGAAAAAGTATGTAATTCCTCTTACTCTAATAGGTTAGGAGGCAATTAGGAAACAGTTCTTCACCGAGAGGATGCTTAAACACTGGAACAAGCTCCCCAGGGAAGCAGGCGTGGCTCCAAGCCTGTGGGTGTTCAAGAAATTTTTGGACAACGCTCAGATACACAGCTTAACTTTTAGGTTGTCCTACTCAGGATAACTCAGGATATTCTATGATTCTGTGTTTCAATAGACAGTGTTAAAACAAGCTTTGGTGAACTAGAGTGAAAGCGTTTTTCAAATACAATAACCCTCTCCACAACTAACTATATACTGAGTTAAGAGTATACAGCAGGATCCAAAAATCAGTCATTCTTAAACCTGGGGAGAGGGGGAAGAAAAACCAAACTTGTGGAGAGTGTAGAGTAACAATGAAGAAAAGAAATCTGACAAAGAAGTTGTGAATTAAATGGAAAATAAAATTATTAAAAAAGGAGGGAGTGAAAAGAATTTAAATAAGCTTATTTAAAAAAAAAAGGTTATTACATATAAGGGTTCAAAGCGTGAAAACAGCAGCTCTTTCTGACATTGAATATCAACAGCAGACTGAGTGCAGTGTGCTTAAGGCCACACACAGAAAAGACAACCACTTGTCCAGAGGAGACACCTATTTACCGAATGGAAGTGGCTTGTAACCCTCAAAGCTGAACTGCTGCAGTTTAAGACCATTTCTGACTGAAGGAGACAGCATGCAATAAAGAGGAAGACAAGAGCGTATGCGGGAACGTCTAGAACAGATCTGCCTCAGAAGTAGTTGCTACTGGCATAAGGTAGAGAAAGGGTTCTTCCTGACAGGATGAAAAGAGATCGAGTGAGGAGCTGGTACTACTCAGAACCTGACTTCTGAAAGATAATCCTTGAGAATTCTTTCTTAACCAAGGAAATGAAAGTTACAAAAAGCCCAGTGACTCCTGTACTGGAACAGAACAGTAGCGAGATACAAACTGCACTGAAGAACCACTTAGTAATTTAGGTTCACTGTATAAAAGGTGGTAGTTTTCACAGGACAGAACAACTACTGAGTATCCGATACCAAACTTACAGTCATGAGAAATACCTTTATTTTCTTTGAGACAAAATTTAGGTAACTAAAATTAAGGCTTAAACTGAGGGTTTCTTTGATACCCCTTTCATACCACTATTCCAAACGCACTTCATTCCACGTACAAAGTAGCAAGAATTAATTGTAATAGTGGTCATTTTCTTGCCAATTCTCCACTAACAGTCCATCAAACCATTTCAGAGAACTATTGATCAAAGGTGTTTTATGATTTTCGTGGTTTGGCCTCAGCCGGCACAAAGAACCACGCGGCCGCTCACCCAGCCCTCGCAGCACCGAGGGAAAATTGGAATAAAAAGGCAAAAACTCGTGGGTTGAGATAAAGGCAATTTAACAGAACAACAAAGAAAAACCGGCAAACAACAACAGCACTGGCAGAGGAATGTACAAACAGGGGTACCGTACCGCACCGCCGCGCTCCCACCGGACCCGGACCGCCCCCGCCTGCTCCCAAACTGGGAACTGCCCTCCCCGGCCGCTCCCCCTAAATACTGGGCATGGGTCACGTGGTGTGGGATACCTGTGCTGGGCCAGGTATTAACCCTGTCCCTGCCGGAACCAGGACAATGAGCAAGGTACCTAGTCCCACTGTATATAGACACTAAAACTGCCTTTCTACTGTCTTGAAATTTAAGACAAAATGTACATCCTGTGGAGTACTTTTGAACAACTTCTATGCGTTTGAACATAAATGCCTTTCACCAGGAATGTGGGCAGTTAAAACCATAGTTGAACACAAAGATACCTACAGTCAGTCATTCCCAGCCCTAAGAGCCATGCAGAAAGATCTTCATACTGGAGACACTCGTGAAATCTTCTACTTGTACGACACAGCACTGAATTTTTCTTCTCACAGGAAGAAAATCCTCAGTTTCAGAGTTCTGCCTGTACCAGGCATTCAGTGCCTGCATCTACAGTCTTACTTCCTCCTAAAACCATGGGCTAAGAGTTTTCAAAAGCCTTTGTGGGCAGAGCCACTCCATTGGATCAAATGAGTAGCTGTGGCATTGGAACTGGACTTGGACTACTTGCAAGTTGTCAGCAGCCAATGGACTGGATAATTCACTTACATCCATGCTTCTGAATTCAAGTTTCTCACAAAGCCGAGCACTTGTTTTTATTGCCTCTGATTGCTACTCATGACAATACTTCTGCTATTTTTATCTTTTACACTATACTATTAGACTCTCTGCTTGTAAATATTCAGTCTCTGAAACAGATCTGAATGACAGCTCATGTCCCTGAATCTGGCAGTAATATTATAGCTAAATCGGTGGTCTTGCTCCAGCAATAGCTGGCATGTGTCCTCTAGGATGTTTTGAACTGTGCTTTGCCCTAATTACTAATTACATAATTTCCTCTTATATTTATGCTTGAACCCCATGAAATGATGAGATCTCCCATACCCAGGGCAAGACAGTGAATAAAATAAGGGTCCTGTACTGCTCAGCCTTAAATACTAAATCCAATACTTTTACTGCTTTATTGTCTGAAAAATAATTATATGAGAAAACAAATGAAGAAAAAGAAACATACAGAATAGGGTTATATAAAAGGAGTGAGGCTGCATTCCTGAATGCAGTAATTTATTTGAAGAAATAAGTGACTTTTCCATTCTTAAAATACATAATTACTTGTCTCACATCCAAACTCAAGTGCCCTTCAAGGTTGAAGTGTTTTTAAAATCTGAGGGATCATCCCTCACTAGATCACACTACTACAGTAGGTTTAACATAAAGCATAAACACAAATAGTCTCTGAATCCTTGTTTAAGGGGTTGCACAAAGCATGGATCTCAGCCTAGTTTAAGCTTCATTTCAAATTTCCTCTGCTGCTTTTCTCTTGTTTCTTCACCTGCACTTTTCTTCAAAACATAGTTACAACAGCTTCTCCTTTCAGAGTAGTCATGGGTCCCTGCGCGCCCGTGCAAAAAAAAAAAAAAAGAAGTAGTAGATTTCTTTACTACTTCAGCAGTTGCTTTCCTGCTAGTGTGTGTCTTGGGTACTATTTAATACGGGCTCTAATTCACAGATTTTGGAAATCCATCCACTTTGTAATAATCACAGAAGCAAAAGTTTATTACTATATTAAATAGTTGTATAAAATACAAGCATCTAAGTATTATTTGGATTAAAGAAAGTATTATATTGACCATTATAATTTTAGTGTATGAAGAGAAAATTACATAACCTTCATGCATCCTGTGAGCAATCTAGATCTGACAGCAGAGTCTTTGAAGCTGACATTCTCTTTGACATTACTTTGACTCCAGTGGAATAAAAATACTACTTAGCACTTACCTAGCACTTTTTATCTTCAAAGCACTTTGCAAACATTATAATTAATCCTGACAACAACCTGGTGTGGCTTGTAAGAGTCAACCTCCCCAGGTGATACATTGGAGAAACAGACAGAAGTTGCCTACCTAAAAAGAAAGGTGAGGAGTAAAGTTTGAGAGTTTCCAATTCCTTTTTCTGTGCTTTGATCACATCTATAGACAGCATTTTGAACATTATTGCTGCTATTGTCCCATTATAATGTATTTTAGTCTTAAGAAAAGTAAAATAAACAAAGGAAAATTCACATGCTGAATATAATATCGAACCTCATCTTAGTACTGTGGATACACTGTGAAATGTACTGTGTCTTCATTACTTATAGTATGTACATATAAATACAAACAAGAACAAGAGACCTGAGAACACTGTGAACTAGTCAAATTTCAATGTATGAAAAATTATTACCATTTCTTTTATAGGTGAGATTTTCAATGCTGCTATCATTTCCCTATTGTGCAAACATGCCATTTTGTTTCCTCACTATGCAAGTAATCTTTTCAAAAACCCAACAGCAAAAAAAGGCATGTGGAGGGCAGCTGAAAATTCTTTTTGCAGTGGTGTAGCCCCTGAATGACATAAAGGTGGCATGCCTAGCTCAATCGGTACTCTTGCAAGCAAACAGTTGGGAATCTCGTACAGTAGGAACTCATTTTAGGTATCAACAGTAGCACCCCTTTTTTTTTTTTCCCCCTTTCCTCTGCATTTTAGGAACAAGGCCAGGGAAGAAAATATGGTTTCCCTCTTCTTCAGTGGATGGTGCTGTAACTGTTCACGAGCACACCCATGTCAGCGCAGGACAGAACAGACTGCAGTAAAACAGCCTACAAAACAAATATCAAATTATCATAAAGATGACGTATAACTCAGAAAGCATAAGACTAATCCTCTGCCTGATCTGTGAGAATAGAGATTTCTCACAATTATTTTCCTCCCTTTTATGCCCATATGACATCAACAAAATGGTATCACGTAAAACTTCAGAAATGCAGTGGAAATGCATGATCAGTAGTTGCCACTGATAATAAGTGTGAACGTGAATAAGAGTAGTCACTTTTCAGATGTTTGTAGGCATTATATTACTGCAGAAAACTTTTGCTGATTGTGTTTCAGGATCAGAGTCAGAATCACAGGGCAGGGACTTAATTCACTGGATCAAGTTGTTCAAAGCCCAATCCAACCTGACTCTGAATACTTCCAATGATGGGGCCTCCACAGCTTGTCTGGCAACCTGTCCCAGCATCTCACCCCACTCACTGTAAAAAATGTCCCTATGTCCAACCTAAATCTACCCATTTTTAGTTTAAAGTCATTGTCCGTTTTGCTGTTCACTGCAGGCATTGGTAAAAAGTCTCTCCGTCTTTCTTATAGGCCCCCTTTAAGTACTGAAAGGTCTCCCCAAAGCCTTCTGTTCTCCAGGCTGAATGACCCCAACTCTCTCAGGCTTTCTTCTCAGGAGAGGGATTCCAGCCCCCTGACTGCTTTTGTGGCCATCCTCTGGACCAACTTGAATACGTCCATGTCTGTCTTGGACTGTGTACCTGTAACAGCCCTTATTATTCTTCACATCCCGCACCAAATTCAACTCCAAATGTGCCTGAGCTTTCCTAAACCCATCCCTACACATTCAGGCAGTGTCCTTATATTGTCCCGGGATACGTGTCCCTGGTTCCACTGCCTGCGCAGAAAGGACAACCATAGCCAGAGGAAGAAGTAAACTTCAAAATTTACTAATATAGTTCCCATGGATTCAATCCATGATACATTTCAGATCTTGAAGTGAAGGCAAGCTATAACTTTTAATGTATTCTTGCTAACAGTATTGGAATTACACACATCTATAAATCACAAAATTTATGAATAAGTTAATTTCTCAAATAACCTCAGTTAATATCCCAAATTGATATGATTTCAGGCACAATATAAGTAAAAGCTTCTTCCCTGGTTCTTTATACAAAATGCAGAGAAACAGAAATGCAACCTTCAAAAGCTGATGTGTAGAGAGAACTACCCAAAGTAATGTAAAGAATCCATGACAGGGCTTTTAAGCCTTCTGCCTTTCAGGAACAATTAGATACTTTACGCTGGTTGCCCTTCACTTGGGAGTCACAGCTCTGAATAATAACCCAGAGTTCAGCACCTTTTAAAAAACATAAAAGGATTAGTCTTTCCTATCAAAGGACAGCCAAAGGAGGAGGTGATGCCGGCGCAGTTTCATCTAACAGTATCTGCATAGTCACCCTGAATGCAATTCATATCTCTCATTTGCCAGAGAAGATTTGAAACACTGTTTTACCTGCCCTACAGTAATACCTTACCCAACCAGCCTAACACATGGGAGATGGCACGTGACCTCGTTGCTGCTAGTTTATTTTTTAAGATAATTAAGTATCATTTGGGCCACACAAAAGAACGGTGATAATGACTTTTGGTGGCTAGATCACTTGCCTGGAATGGGGAGTCCTACATTTGGGACTATATGGCAAGTTCTTAATAAAAAATTGCGAAATATTGGTTATATAAGGAATAGATCACTCTGTAACCAACATGTTCATCTTGTTAAGTGCTGCAACCAGACTAGGATACGAATGGGGTGGCAGGACACTACCAGCCTCTTCTCAAATCTAATTGTCTTAAATAAAGGACTACTAGGTACATATTGGGATATAGTATTAGATAACTATGTTTGATTAATGAGAGAAGATAATGCAAAGGGTACCAGAAAATCTGATCAAGGAAAAAACCTCTAATCCTGAATTTTTTCCCTCTTATTAACACATTGCGGATTAGTAGGTGTTCAATATTAGTATATATGAGACTATTCAAGTTTGATAGGTTAATATACTCTTTTTTGTTTGGGATTTTTGGTTGTTGGGTTTTGTTTGTTTGTTTGTTTGTTTGGGTTTTGTTGTTGTTGTTGCTTTTTTTCCTTTTAAATTCCAAGGTTTTGCAAGCCTACTACCTGGAACTGAAAAAACCCCAACCAAACAAAAGCTGAAGTCTTGAAAAAGCCTAGATGATGATTCATTTCCTTTTCCTAAAGCACCCTGAAGCAGTCAAAGTCAAACTACAATTAATTTCCCTAAATGAGATTCCTCTGAACCCAGTCACAGCCACTCCTCTGAAAAGCAATTCTAAGAGCAGAACAATGTCATGGTAGTCGTTTGGCTCCCACAGCAAAGGATTATTTTACGTAAAGCCTAACCAATAACTAAAGACAGTGATACCAGATATTTGCCCATTATGTATTTTTTTGCTGTTATATTTTTGTCTCCAAACCTGTTTTTAACCTTGTCCAGTGTTATAAGTAAAAACTGGAGTGCTCTTACTTATCTGGAGGTAATGAATCAAAAAAGGTAGGAGTAAAGGCCTGAGGTCCAAGGAAAATGTGGGGACTGTGGATGCAGATTTTGTTATTGTAGCACCAGTGCCATGCATATAATACTACATAAATATATAATACTATAATATTACAGTTGCTAGTATAATGTACAGTATTATTGTAAGGTAATAACATATATAATCAGTGTATTATATAACATTATACAACAGAATACTCATATCAGGTGTTTTGCATATTAGGACTTTGTAGAGGCTAAGATGAATTCTTTTTGGAAGTTGTGGTTGGGTTTTTTTACCATAGCCAAAATATTTCTTCAAGGTACTGCATATTTGGTTACTTTTTTGTATCAAGCTTATATCAGGTGATTCCCTTTGCTTTATACATTTTACATAAATGTTGAATTTTTCAGATGGTGTGTGGAATCTGCACAAAAAACCACCAAAGAAACTACATTTATAGACAGTATGGCTTGCTTCTGCTTCTGCAAATCCTCACAGTCTCAAAAGAAACCCCATACTTAGATAGAAGCCGACAAACACAGACATGTATGCACTCAAACCATAATTGCAGGCACACAGACAAGTGAAATAGAGGTAGACAAATGCAAGAGAAGTGGAATCATTTACATGGAAAGATGCAGAGCCATTGTATAGTGGAAAATTAGCAGTGGAGATCTATGTTTTAAGCAGTTGCATTTCACTGCTCTCATTTCAACTATTTGCATGCAAAAGCAATACAGCATTAGCATAACTACGCTGCAATATGGCATAATTGCTGGAGCAGTATAAAACTCATACATTCCAAAAACATTTGTATACATAATTTCTGCAATAACATCAAAGGAAAAGAGAGCAAAACCAACAACAAAAGATCTAAAAGATTTTCTGAGGGGGAAGGGTTAAAAATTTGAGTTCAGCAAAGTTTTGATCTCTAGCTACCTCTTTTTTTTTTTTCTTCAACCTACTATATGCACAGAAGAAATAGTTAAAGAGCTGAATGCCACAAGAAAAATTTCTAAGTAGGTGTGTATATCATAGTAACTATTGTTCTTTATCTACCTCAAAAACTATTCCACTGAATGCAGATGTTTTCTTGTGATTAAAAAAAAGAAAAGGCAGTAACTTCTTTAAAATACCTAGCTCTTTCTCCAGTATCAGGAAATACTAGTAAATACAAAGCCTTTGCATCTATATTATATTCCTTTTAGAACAGAGAGCTGTGAGGAAAAAAAAGCCATGCTGACATAGTTTTTAAAAAATCCTTAGCTCTAGGTCTTTAAGGGAAAGTCAGATACAATAGAATATTGAAGGCAAACTAGTTGCTGGCCTGCATCAAGCGAAGTAAAAATCTATTTTTGCTTTCCTGATCTTCAACATCAGAGAGCCGGAAAGATTCAGTTACATTTTTCTAAAATTTGTATTTGCAAAGCAAAATTAAAGTTTATTGTCTCCTTTTTCTGTATTCAGACATCTTTCATGTATCAAGAATACAGTGTTTTACCAAACATTTCTACCATTCAACAGCCATTTCTGCTTCTGGAAAGTTGTTTATTTCTGAAAACAAAATATTCTTGAAGGTTTTAAAGAAATCAATATGATAAAGCACCCAATACAGTAGTGCAGGCTCCATTTCTAACCTAGATGTAGAGTAAATGTTGCAAGATCTATATTAGATTCTTGTGGGTGAGTCTGTATTTCTTATAATTCTGTCAGTCTCCCAAATCCCATTCATCTTGCTGGGTATGGACTCTATTTCACATTTGATGATACCACCTGGTGAAATAGCACAATACTTGCAAGGATGAAGGAAATGGGCAGCATAGTTAAGAGTTCTTAACACACCTTTACACCAAGCCTGTGTCACACAGGTAAGCTGACTGCACAGATAAAGCAACTCTAGTCTGGTCCACCACTTTCTCCAGCTGGATGCTGCGTATGTCAGTTTGGAGAAATCTGCCTTCCTGCACCAAAATAACAGTCATACCAATAATAACCTGAAGGAAAAAAAAGACCCAGTAAAAAAGCTATAAAAATTAACTACTTGTTCTCTTAAAAACAGGAAATCTAAACCTCCTTCAAACTGATGAAAGTCTGCAGTTACTAAAGGCTGAACTTCTAGATAAAGAGCGTAATAATACAATGAATCAACGAGATAGTGCTCATACAGAATTACCCAATCCAATGTGCGTATGTATAATCAGCAGTCCAGAGGACACGTAGTTAAGGTGAAGTAAATCAGACTGGCATAAAAAGTAAGCAAGACACTTGTTTAAATGGTATATTCCACATGGCAGTGAATGTGCTCTGCCTGTGCTTCGAGCTGGCAAGCGGCAATGGAGCTATGCTAGCACAGTGCTGAGACAGAGCCGAACAGCTTAGCTGAGCACTCTGCAGCTAAATAGTGAGTTTTCTTCTGGCATATGGGAAGGGCTAATGCTTCAAGGGGCAACACCCATACTGCCATGGTTTTTTACTACAGAGAATTGGTTTTATTTACACCACTGGTTCTAGGGACAGTCAACTCAGTATTAGGTAAGAAATCATGGCATCATTTTACTGCACAGAAGCCTTTCCTGATTCAAAAGCGTGTGAGGTACATTTGAAACGTGTTGGCCTTCATTTCTCCCGCACTACTGCAGTTGCAGTGCTACCTTCTTTGAACAGACCCTCATTTCTCTCACTGCAGGAGAAAAGCAATAAACCTGCTTTAGAAAAACAGAGAAAATGCAGCCAGCCGTGCCTTTAAAAACACAGAAGAATTCAGGGCTTTAGGTATTTATCAGTTCTTCACCCGTTTTTCATGTGTACGTCCTGTGTCATATTTTAGCTGATACAAACGACTGAAACTCCCTCTAAGTGCAGTTTACATGTCACAGTAGTAACTGAGAAACTGCCTCTTTGTATCTCACTCTCAGTCTTCATTTCAGAAACGACAGATCTGCAGCCTGCAGCAGCAGCTCGGAGGTCTGCCCACAGCACCGGGGCACCCTGTTTGTCCCAACGCAGTCTCCCCTAGTTTGTGTTCCCTCCTGCGTGTCCTCCCCTAGTTATTTTCCACCCAGGGACGACCACAGCCCCTCCACTGAGGGGCACACGCCGTTCTGCATGGGCACACACAAGGCAGGACTACCCAGACAGGCACCGCAGCCTTCGGGTTTTGTGCCTTTCTCTGGCTCCGCTCTCCCTGCGTCCCAAGGACCGCCAGGACATTTCCACCATGTCTGGCAGTCCCCCTGTGCTCCCTCGCTGCCTGTACCGCGGGATGCCGCTCCTTGCCCACCAGGCTGTACGCAACACCCTGACACAGCAGCTCGGGCCGGGAGAGGTTGGGGACAACCCTGGGGTCACTCGGCCCTGGGACCAGCACCAGGAGAGACAGCCACCGGGCAGCCTGGAGGTGGCCACCTCCAGCCACTGCCAAAGCTGCTGCCACAGGGCTCACCGGGCAGCCACAGTGCACCTCAGCCCCCTCAGGCCCCCTCCAGCACCTGCTGCATCCCGTGCCCCTCTCCAGAGGCCTCTCCCTAACCCGGCAGTGTTTGGGTTAAGGAGAAGCCACCAGCCCCTCTGCCACTCCGGCTCCACAGTGCTCACATAGAGGTTGCTAGGAGAATCCAGGAAACCTAGCAACCAGTAGCAGCAGAGCCTGCATGGAGAGCAGCCAATCACAGCTGCTGTCGATGGAACGGCAGCCATTTTGCAACAGGTGCATGCGGGCCATTATCTGGCAGGTATCTGGGTAGTAGGTGCTAATGTCCCCTTGCTCACTGGCCAAGGTCTGTCCGAGCAGCAGACTACTTCGCAACAGGCCACAAAGCTGAAATGGCTTTATATTTATATAAGGCACTCCAGGATAAAAGCTGAGCGAGTATGAGCAGTTAACTCTGTAGACATTCCCTGTGCAGCCACTCTGTTCTTCACCTCCCCTCTCCAAGGGAAAAGGCAGCCCCCAGCCCCAGGCAGCTGGTTAGGCGTATGAACACAGTGCTCTCTACCCAATACAAACCATTAGTTTTGAGGTGACTGCAGCTGCTCAGGAACAAAACCTTTGGTTATGATAGCCTGGTCTGTATAAACAGCACCACAGGCCCTAGCATAGGTCAAAAAGTTACTCTGCTGCCAGAAATTACTGTGAATTATGCTGTGGTATAAATACGTGGTTTGCCCACATCTCCATACAAAATGAACTCTGGTACCCTAATTTAAAAGCAAACAAACAAACAAACAAAAAAAAATAACCAAAATCCAAACCCCAGAACACCCCTCACAAGCCAAAACAAAAAACCTCAAAACACGACCTGTGCCAAAGCAGACCTGGAAAATGTTCACAGAAAGCCAACAAAGATAATTCTGTGAAAAGGCTCTATTTGAGAGACAGTATGGGATGGGTTAGAACTCACTGACTTGAAAAGATACGAAGCTGGGAGGTCTACAAAACCATGAGTATAAGGGAAAGGTCTCATGGAGATGTTGCTCAGTCATTTCATCAATTATTCCAACATGAGAATGATGTGCAAGCAAATGAATATGTTTGGAGCCAGTGTCAAAATAAGCCAGGGTTTTTAACCCTGACAGTGGACTTGTGAAGTCCTTAACAAATAATCTTGATGATGGTTCAAGTTCATACAAGTTCATAAAAGTTCAAAGGGAAATCAGACAAATATTTGAAAGAGAAGGCCTTTGAAAAGGTTTTCTTTAAAAAACCTCAACAAACCCAGGACACACTCATATCTGAAAAGAAGTTGGGAAATTCAGGGTGTGTGCAGGAAAATATTAATGTATTTTCCTTTTTATTTGTCCATTGGCATCTGGTTTTGGCCACACTTGGTGACAAGATAATTAGGTTAGACAGACTGATCTGAGAAAGGATATTTCTGCATTTTCATTCCAGCTAGTTAACACATGTAGAATCATAGAATCATAGAATGTTAGGGGTTGGAATGGACCTCTGGAGATCATCTGGTCCAATCCCCCTGCCAGAACAGATTCACCTAGAGAAGGTTGCACAGGATGGTGTCCAGGTGGGTTTTAAATGTCTCCAGAGTTGGAGACTCCACCACCTCTCTGGGCAGCCTGTTCCAGTGCTCTGCCACCCTCAAAGAAGTTCCTCCTCATGGAGTTCAGGTGGAACTTCCTATGTTCAAGTTTGTGCCCATTACCTCCTGTCCTATCACTGGGCACCACTGAAAAAAGACTGTCCCCTTACTCCCAGCACCCTCCCTTTAAGTATTTATAAGCATTGATAAGATCCTCCCTCAGTCTTTTCTCCAGACTAGAACCACCCAACTCCCTCAGCCTTTCCTCATAGATGGTCCAGCCCCCTAATCATCTTCTTAGCTATTTGCTGTACCCTCTCCAGCAGTTCCCTGTCCTTCTTAAACTGGGGAGCCCAGAACTGGACACAGTACGCCAGCTGCGGCCACACCAGGGCAGAGTAGAGGGGGAGGATGACCTCCCTTGACCTGCTGGCCACAGTCTTCTTGATGCGCCCCAGGATGCCATTGGCCTTCTTGGCCACAAGGGCACGTTGCTGGCTCATGGTCATCCTGTTGTCCACCAGGACTCCCAGGTGTATTTCCACAGAGCTGCTTTCCAGCAGGTAAGCCCCTAACCTGTACTGCTGTATGGGATTATTCCTCCCCAGGTGCAGGACCCTACACTTGCCTTTGTTGAATTTCATATTATTTCTCTCTGCCCAACTCTCAAGCCTGTCCAGGTCATGCTGAATGACAGCTCGGCCTTCCGGTGTGTCAGCTACCCCTCCCAGCTTCGTGTCATCAGCACACTTGCTGACGGTACACTCCATCCCTTCATCCAGGTCATTGATGAATACATTGAACAGGACTGGACCCAGCACTGACCCCTGAGGAACACCACTAGTCTCAACCCTCTGAGCTCTACCTGCCAGCCAGTTTTCAATCCACCCCACTGTCCATTCATCTAAGCCACACTTCCTAAGCTTGCCTACAGGGATGCTGTGGGAGATGGTGACAAAAGCCTTGCTGAAGTCAAGGTAGACAACATCCACTGCTCTCCCCTCATCTATCCATCCAGTCATGCCATTGTAGTAGGCTATCAGATTGGTCAGACATGACTTCCCCTTGGTGAATCCATGTTGACTACTTCTGATAACTTTCTTTTCCTCCAAATGCTTGGAGATGACACCCAGACCAAACTGTTCCATCATCTTTCCAGGGATGGTGGTGAGGCTGACTGGCCTGGAGTTTCCTGGATCCTCCTTCTTGCCCTTTTTGAAGGCTGGAGGGACATTGGCTTTCCTCCAGTCTTCAGGCACTTCACCTGTTCTCCAGGACCTTTGAAAGATGATGGAGAATGGACCAGCAATGACTTGTGCCAACTCCTTCAGCACTCATGGGTGCATCCCATCAGGACCCATGGACTTGTGGATATCGAGTTTACTTAATTGGTCTCTAACTTGATGCTCCTCATCCAAGGGAAAGTCTTCCTTCCTCCAGACTTTCCCTATTACCCGTAAAGTCTGGGGCGCCTGAGGGCTGGCCTGAGCAGTGAAGACTGAAGCAAAGAAGGCATTTAGTAACTCTGCCTTCTCTGCATTGTCTGTCACCATGGCACCTGTCTCATTCAACAGGGAGCCCACATTCTCTTTAGTTTTTCTTTTGCTTCCAATGTACTTAAAGAACCCCTTCCTGTTGACCTTGACATCCCTGGCTAGATCTAATTCCAAGGAGGCCTTGGTTTTCCTCGTTTCAACTCTGCATACTCTGATGGCATTCTTGTAATCTTCCCAAGTGGTTAGTCCCTTCTTCCACATACTGTAAACTTCCTTCTTCCCCTTGAGCTTTTTCAGGAGCTCCTTGCTCAACCATGCTGGCCTCCTGCTTCCCCTGCCAGATTTCTTGCTCTTAGTGATGCACCGATCCTGAGCTTGGAGGAAGTGATACTTGAAAATCAACCAGCTCTCTTGAGCTCCCCTTCCCTCTAGAACCTTAACCCATGGGATTTCTCCAAGATCAAAGTTAGCTCTCCTAAAGGTCGAGGTTTCAACCCTACTTGTCTTTTTATGCCCACTACACATAATCTTGAACTCTATCTTCTTATGGTCACTGCAGCCAAGGCTGACCCCAACCTTAATGTCCTCCAGCAATCCCTCTTTATTTTTCCATCAGTTCAGAGTAGACCGAACATCAGCCCAGTTCAGAGTAGACTGGTTCATTCTGGGACCGCATATTTGTTGTACAGGAGCAGAAGACATAACCTTGTCACCAGATATGCCATACACAGTTTGTACCCCTTGTTACCTTCCAACATTTGCCTCTGAGAATATCTTTCTCTACTGTGCAGTATGGTTGGAGCCAAAATGCTTGGCTGAATCCCGTCTAGTGATTTGGTAAACAATGCTTAAACACTGCTTAAATGACTGCATCCATTGCCTGCTTCTGCAAAAGACTCATTTAGCAGCCTCCCTTTTGAGGACAGTGAAATGCTGCAAGGAAGTCTCCTTATATGTCCTTCCCAGAAATTAATGTGGTCTGTGGATGGTGGTAGGGAGTTTGTCTCGCACAGAGGCTATACTGCAAACAAATCTGCATCCCTGACATCTGCAGAACACACTTCTGTCCATTCGTCACTGAGTTGTGTCTTCCATGTGCATGATGAGAGAGAGCAAGAATTTTTTTGTCTTAAGAAATCTCCTTAGCTCGAGAAGCAGCTCAATGTTAATCCTTTCTGCCTTGGCTCAACTGAATTCAAATAGCTTAGGGATAACTAATACAGTGAAACTCAAATATATCTAACAGAGGAGAGCTCCCGAACCTGCTTTAGAATGGCTTCAAGTCCCTGTAGGGGACTGGGTGCTGGGTACTGTAGAGTACTGGGCACACCTACTAACATCCGGAAGATAAAAGCAGCCTGTTTCCTCTCCCCTACTGACTCAGAAGTTTGAATTTGTGCTTAGTGAGAGACCAGTGCTGAAAGATTAGGCACAGCCTTTTGTAAGTGTAGCTAATAATATTTTTTTTCCAGCAATAAACTAAACGGATGTTGTCCAACCGAACCATATAGATTGCTATGCATTATAGTAAAATAAACTTACTGGAAAGTCTAACTGCTGACTGCCATAAATACTGCAATAAGTTTACACCCATACAAAGTACAGCCTCTATAACATGTAGAACTTTTTCTGAGAACTTACTTATAAACAACAACTCTCTATTACCTCTACACTAGCATGGGGAGAGGCCATTTCATTAATCCTGTCCATAAGGAATTCCCCAGGGTTTCCTTTGGAGCAGCCCCAGGACCAATTTCAATACAGCCTTCAAGCTTTGAGGTACTCTAGGCAAATATCCTCAGCCACTGCTTTAGATACAGCAGTATCAACCTTGAATGAATGACTAGTCCACATACTAGCACAGTGCTACTGTGAAAATCTTGTCAAGTTATTTGTATGTCAGGAATGCATTCATGTATAAAGACCAGCGCGTGGTCACAAGCAATATGCCTTTAAAAAAAGCGCCATAAAACATTTTTCTGTAGTATAATTTTAGACATCTTTGTATACTTGCAAATGTAAGACAGGCATGGAAGATGGTATCATATTCATCAATTTGATTGTAGCAATAAAAATCCTACATAAAGACGAGAAAAAATGGGTTTTTTTGACATTCTGTGTCTCGTCATCTCAAAAAACACAAAAGGAAGATATAATGATCCTAAAATAACATTTGCCATATTTGAAACATCTGCTCCAGTCTGCACTTATAATTCTCCCATATTTTTATCATTTCCTTCCATCTTATCATATATTACTCAAAACAATATAAAAACAGAGCTTTTCTAAGTTTCCAAGGCAATGGGAAGGAGGAACAGTTATACACATGTCTCCACACCCATCCATAGAAATTAAAACATGCTACAGATCGCAATGTTTTCCAGTAAGGCAGTTTCTTTATAGTGTCTCTGCTCTCAGCTGAAAACCATTTCAGAGCTTCTACTCCCTCTAAAGACATTTCTTGGGATCCTGCTGAGAACTCATATCAAAGTTAAACTTAAATAACAACAGAAACAAAAAAACGAAACAAAAAGCACACCTTCAGATGCTCATATGTTCCCATTGTGTTTTGAAGCACTTTTCTCTTACAGAATGTATTAAATTACCAAATAACCTATTAGACACTGTCTGTGATGAGAGGAGGGAAGGTGATTGATTTTTAAAGGTATTTGGAAGACTTTTCCAGGCTCATTTTGGGATTACTTCTGTACAGGAAATTAATAGATATCATGCACTAGTTTTGTCTGTAAGGTAAATGATTGGATTCTGCAACTGTGAAGATACTGGGCCTCCTTTATACACGAACACTGAACACTAAAGGAGAAAATGTGACAAAAGTAAAAAGGCATCCCAACAATTAGAGACAGTGCTATCAGCAAAATAGTTAATTCAGAAAATCCTTTGATTTCAACTGAGCTATGCTACTTTATGCAACTGTTGTTAAAGAAGTGGATGTAATCATACCCCAATATACAATGGTGAATCAGGAACTTAAGACATCTACATTATTCCAGGCATGGTAAGAGAGAAGTGCAGTAGTCATAGTGCTGTGTGCATCGTGGTACTCCATCGTGTAACAGATTTGGTGATATCTTTTAAGGCACCACCACCATTCCCAACCCACCCTCCACCCAACTATTGCTACACTTATTCAGGATATATGCTCCCAAGGGTAATAATTTTCTACTTTAAGAATGTTGATCAAATAAATTGTCTACCCCTGTCAGATGTTTTTTATCATCTAAGAACCTGATTTCAAAGAAAGAAGCAGGCTAAGATCACTGGCAGTGCAACTGATTTACCAGGTAAATAATACAAAATTAGACTAAATACCAAGTGATAGTTTGTATGACAGCAAAGTGACATCAAAAAGCTAATATGATTAGGACTAGAAACTTTTAAGATTGAAATTGGAAATTAACATTTGAATAATTTCTTTAAAAATCAAAACTGCAATATTAACTAAAGTTTGACCAAAAATCTCCAAATTAGTGTTACTGTATTTTTACCCATTTCTTATTGCATTAATGACAGATTAAAATTTTTAGTTTATATTTTTGTATGTGTGTGTTTGCATGAGTGACAGTTTAAACAACCAGGATAGCTGAGATCATAGTCTAGGTATTGAGATCTGTATTCTGGTAAACCCAGCCATGCCACCAGCTACATCACGTGCCTTTAGTGGTTTAGTTTTGTGGGGTTTGTTGGGTTTTTTTGTTGTTGTGGGTTGTTTTTTTTTAATGGAAAGGGACACCTCAGTCACTCAGAACTCACAAATTTTTCAACAGCATTGGAAATAATTTATGGCAAAAATTTTGTTTCTTTATTCTAACAGAAAGGTAAACCCCAGTGTGACTTGTTTGGCCAATCAAGCCTAAGCAACAGTCAAAACAGAAGCAGAAGAAAGGTAGCATTGACTGTTAATCATGAAAGATAAATGCTTTCTTGGACAACAAACTACTCTCAAAAAACAAACATAAGTCAATTTACTTTGAGATATGCCTAAGAGAGAAAATAGAGGAATTTGTATGATAAATTATTCATCATAGCTTATTCACATGATTTTAATTATGATACTCTTCCTATAATAGTCTAAACACAGAAAAGCTCAGGGGACTCAAAGGCTCAAGACCATTGATTGTAGGATACAGCAGTGAGTAAAAACTGGTATCACCTGGTAATCTTTATGGTTCATGGAAAAAGGGCAGGTGATGATAAAAAGGAATTAGCAAGCCAGGGATATCTCCCAAGAGCTGCTGAGTGAATTCAGAGGCAATTAAAAGTATTCAGCTTTTTACAGGGTACGGCCCCAAGAGCTGTAACAGAAGCCATGACAAAAGGTTGTTTCAGACAGCAGGACTGAGAAGATGAGGAGATGCATGGACTTCTGAATACTGCAGTGGTCCCTGCTGGTTAGAGAGTGAAACACGGATGCAGCGACTTCTCTGCCACTGTCATACTGTCCTCATTGAGAGGTGAAAACGATGATGGTTTCCAAGAGCTGAAGGGGCTTTGCTCTTCACAGGGAATGAATGAGAATCCTTGCCTTCTTAAGAGCAGAATAACCTAAGTACCAGTCAGAAGCTTTATAGTCTCACATCAGTCACAACACACTGTGCAAATTCTGGTTCAAAGCACTAGCCTTGACTGAATAATAATGACCACAATAAAAATATTGCAGTAAACGTGAAAACTGCTGAAACTATCATAACCAGATCACTGTATCCCTCTTATACTTTCTGTAATGAGATTTTCTCCCATGCTTTAAGAAGTGATCCAAGACTTATGCATGAGAGCCACTGACAGGAAGCAAGAGAAAAGAGAAGTTAAGCCCCAAAAGAGAGCTGTCAAGACACTTTTTCTTCTTTTAGGCATCAGAATGAAGATTTTTAAAAAACGAAGATTGTGAGAATGTATTCTTAGAAAAACAACAAAAAAACCCTAACAAACCCTCCCTATTTTCAAGTGCTTGCTTTCCTTGTAGAAATCTTTCTTCCATTTTTAGCTAGTTGATTCTTTTGGGAGTGAGACTATAGGACCAAAAAAATAAAAATCCCCCAAAACAAAAACCACCCAAGTTACAAAAGCAGCAGTACCTTAAGTGTGATTTTTGTGTGTGTGCATGATTGTCGTGGGTTTGGGCCAGATCGGCCCAAGCAAGCCGAGCGACAGATGTTCCCTCTCTCCTGCCGAGCAGGAGAGAGAGAAGAAGAGAGACTAGTTTAGTAAGAACTAAACTACTTTAATGAAATATAACGAATAAAATAACAAAAGAAAATAATGAAATATATACAAAACTGTATCAAGCTCCCAGGATGCCAGTCACGTCACCAGCAGGCACTGGGAAGTCCCAGACTGGACTCAGCGACGGAAGGGAACTGGATCCAGGAATACATGGGTCAGGATCAAAGGCAGACAAACCGATGGAGTCCTCCTCGGACGCCAGCCATTGAAGAAGGAAAGCAGGAGTCCCAGCAAGAGCAAAAGCCCAAGTAAGTAGGAGAAGAAGGTGAAGCCGTAAAACGGGAAATGGATAAAACCGGGACAACTGAAACAACGGAACCACGGAACCACGGAACAATGGAACGGAACACTGACCCTTTGATCCCTCAGCTTTTATACTGAGCATGATGCAGATGGGATGGAATACACTGTTTGGTCAGTTTTGGGTCACCTGTCCTGTCTGCTCCTCCCCACAGATGGGACCCCTCTACGCCTCTCTGCTTCCAACCTTCCAACAGGGCAAATAACAAGGTGTCTGGCCTTGGTCGTTATCGCAGTAAGTCTAAGCAAGGGCCTCTCTGCATACCGTGCCTTGGCATCAGCTATAAACATGGGTCTTATCACTCTGAGAAAGAGCAGTTTTCTGCACAATATGCTGCTAATTTCAGCAGTTAGAAGAGGCCTAGTTAGAAAGCAGAGTTACTGAACAAAATTGGTCCTGTTTTACCTCAAACCAGGACAATGATTCACTTCATTATGTCTGACAAGAGTATAGGGGAGTGAAAAATGTATCTATAATTACGGAAAACAAACAGGGCTGTATATTCCAACTGTTACAGATAAAAATTTGTTGTCCACATTTATAGTACACTGATTCTACCTGCAGCATACAGCCACCTTCAGTGAGAAGTTCACTTTTCCACATTACAGCAAAGGTTGAGGTAAGAACATAGCCTCACCACCGAAACTCTCAGACAAGTTTCTTTTTCTTGTTCTGTACTTCAAAGGAGCCCCTCTTTCCCAGAGCACTGTCATAAAGTACTTATGTGGAGCACAGATTAGACAGATTCAAACGCGGTGCAAATGGGAATAGGATAAATAAGAAACTGTTGCAGGGGCATCCAAGTCTCATAAGTTCTGGAAGCTGCAGGATACAAGCCAAAGTCAAAGAGGGAGGGGAGATTGATTTACCCAACCAATTACCATTTTCTTCTTAAGTAATTTTTTCTCAAATAATACTTTTCCATTGATTAACTAGATGTTCGCAAGACAATGATGCTAACTCAGAATCAGATAGGTCATGACCCTCAGAAAGTCCTGAAGGGAATAGATAGTATGAAGTCTTCTCTGTTTGAAAGCTTTTCTGAGGAATCCTTTCCACCTGTATTCCATTTGCTTAAGGCCGCGGGCACTAAGTGGCAGGAGAGGTCAAATAGCACCACATCCTGTCCTACCCCAAATGCTCTATTACCCAGTGATGTCTCTATGTCAGAAAAGACATTAGAGGGCTGTGTTGCACGATGCCTTGGTACCTCAGCCCTAGCAATGCTAGGGACCTGCTCTTTGCAGCACTGCACATTTCCACCCAAGTAGCGCTGGCAGTGCCTCCCAAAGCCCCCAAGGAATTATTTGCCCTTGCTGCAGCTGTTGTGGTGCTGCAGGTCTCATGTCTTCCATTGGCAAAGCCCAGTAGTGCAGTTGTGGAAGGTATGGACCCTGCTAGTACATCTTTGGGTACGTGAATCTAGTTCAACATCCTGTGTTACAAAGCTATCAGGCTGCCAAATCAGTCTATGAAGTCCCTAAAAACTTGTAGGCATTTTAATGAAGCAAATTTGGTTTCATATAATTCCTTCCCCCTTGCCCTCCCCCCTTCCACAAACCATCCCTCTGCCTTATAATTTCCAAGCCACAATCTGTTGAATTCCTCTTTACCCACTGTTAAAGGCATAGCTTCTGTGAAATGAGGAAGGAGAGCTCCAAAAAGAATTGTAAATAATGTCAATCACTTAGGATAAGATAGCATCAACCACTACAAGCCTATTCCAGTGGTACATCCAGGGCTTCATTGGCAAAACATGGTTTTTATTTCAGATCTCCTGGAAGTACTGCATCAGATGCAAAAGTCTTTTTAACATAGAAATTTCATCTCACCTCTCATCGTACTAAATTGCTGCCTTTCCAACTCATTTCTAGACACTCATACTGCTATTGCTCCAAGCACAACAGCTGTAATTTGGTGGCTGTTGGCACCAAGACTGTACATACAACCCAGAGCAGAGGCATGTTTACAACCTTCTCTGACTATCCTCTCTCTCCTCTAGTGAAACAACAAAATTTGATATGCATTTGGAGGTGAACTGCCTGGGTCACAGAGTGCTGCAAACACGCAGCCAACGCATTGTTCCTGCACATGGATCTTCTCTTGCCTCTTTAGCAAAAGTACATTTCGATTCCTGGAAGTCCAGCTGCATAAGCAACATCCTGTTGATGTAGGCTCTCAAGTGAGATGGTGGTGCTCCTGAAGGGGAAATAGCTACCTTCTGCAGTCAAGGCAGGAGAATAACCATCCATTTTTGGAAGCCTTTTTTAAGGGCCTACTTCTTCCTCTCAAGGGCATATTATTCCCAGAGTACTGTACAATCAAGGTAGCTGTTGGGACAATTCTTTCCATTCTCCTGTGCATCTTAGAGTGACTGACTCCTGCTGTCTAATCTTCTGCCCTAGTGCTGATGAACAGGCCAGTGCATGTAGGAGCCGAAGACAAAGGCATTAGTTATAAAGTAGATGGGGAAAATATCACAAACTGGCATTCACAACACAGGGAAGTGGCATGAAGACAAATATTCCAAGACAGGTTTACAAAGCCCCAAGCTATTTTCATGCAAAGCAAGTTGGCAGTCCAGGGTAGCACATAAATTATTTTATTTGGAGAATAAGGAACATTAAAAATCCACACTATATATTTGTGAGGAAGGGTCAATTAAAATTAGTATTACCAATAAAGCAAGCAGTTTGTATAGATTATTTGGCAGATTCTAGGTTTGACTGGTCACACCACTTCTACTATGTTGATTTCTTTGATATTTCTCTACTTTAATTAGCACAGCAGCAGCAGAATTAGAGCCTTTACCATTTATTTCCAGTGGAAAAAACCAGGAGGCTCTGATGACTATTGAGTGAAAGATACAGTCAGTAAAACACTTAGATTTTTGTCAATGGACTTCCCTAAGGGCCGTATCACTATGTGACACTTTTCCAAGACTTATTCTGATTTTCTATAGTGTTTGTTGCTTTCATTCACTTTTAATATATTTAATTAGCAAAAGATGCAACCTTTTTGAGAGACCATGATCCACTGCTTCCGCTCTTTCTTTTCAAACACATTGTCTGATCTCTGGATGCTTGAACGCCCAATCCCCTGCTTGTCCATACATTTCTACTCAATCCCAGCAAGTCCTTTTTTTCTCCTGTTGTCGTACAAAGCGACACAGCAGTCTGTCTGAGTACCAAGAGAAGAGGTCTTCCTCTGCAAGCAAGAGCCTTGTGCTGTGTCAGACATGCCGGTATTTGGACAGCCATAGTGGAACAGGGTACTGGAAAGCCCGTGCCCAGGAAGATCTGATTCAAGTTCCACAGAAATTGTGAATGCCTTCAGACTACTTCATTACAGTTTTCTTGAAGCCAGAACTAAGCTTAATGCACGCAGACTAGACTATATGTATCCTATACTAGACTGAGGATAAGGTCACAGGCTACTGTGTATAAATACACTTGGGTTAATACGTCCAGAGACTGAACTGTACCTGAATGCTTAACTGCTGCTGAGAAGGATACTCCCAATACTGAAGAATAATGTACGTTATAACAATTCTTTCGTCTGTACCTTTGTGCTAGGTGTCCATAATAAACTGAAGAAAATCATAAATAAATTCAGATGAGGGGCTTAGATCATTCAAAAGAACAGAATGATGACAAGTGTATGAATTTTCAGTTGCACCTGGAGTGCAACGCACCTTCAAACCACCAACAGCAGCACCTCAGCCAGGGCTGATCCCTTGCCTGCAGGAGGAGATTTCAGGCTGAGCCTCTGCCATTTGTGCCCCACCCAAGCTAAATTCCTTGACCGTATCACGGCCCCGCCTGGGCCCAGCCATGGGTACTGTTGATCTGGACCCTGACCCACAGGCCGACATCTCAGCCTGGCCTCAGCCCTGCCACACCACTTCGGACTTGCTTAATGATGGATGGACTGTACTGACCCTGGTTACCCTTGCTGGGCCTGATCCTCCTCCATCCCTGGGAGGGACCCTGGCTGGAGGGGTGTCCCCCATGGCTCTGGCACCCTGACAGCATGCTGTATTAAAAGAATGAAATAAAGAGGCATCTTATTAAATGGTGAATTATGGCTACTATGTCATCTACTATGTAGATTTTGGATGGAAGATGAAAGTTCAAGGAGCTTCTTCCTTGAGCAATACCCCTTTCATAACCAGTGACACTTCCAACGTGCACTTGGACGTAGGAATGTACCAATCCACTGTGCGTGCAATTCAAAAGCAGTCATAGAGAGGTGGGAAAAAAAAGCTAGGCCATGATACCAGCATCAGGTAAAAAAGCTAAGTTCTCTAATATCCTGGTTTATTATATTAGTTTAATACTTTATTCTTGGGAGGGACTTGTAGTACCAAGGAAGATGAATGTGTGGCACATTAAGATCTTAAAATCACTGCACTATTAGGTTCTTTCTTCTTTTAATTACCTATTTCTGTTCTCTTTTCTCCAGGTCACTGACTTTGCCACAATTAAAAATATTTTTGCTGTAAATACAAAACTAATCAGAAGACACTTGTTATAAATCTTAATTTTACTTTAATCTCGACCAATGAAAATAAGGCTAGTAAAGTTATGATATATAAGTAATTAAATGAGTACTATTACCATGAATTGCCAAGTGTCTTTATCGAAGTGTGTTGAAGAGAGGAAGTATATAATTAATTTTAGAAACACAATTTATCTCTTACACTTCCTATTATCTTCTTGTTGCCAAGATTATACTGTTTCTGTTTCCAATGCAGTGTCAAATGTAGTGGTCTTCCATGTGCGAGTACTACATGACTTCATGCCTACACAGAAACAAACAATCTGTTTTCAGCCTTCCTGAGAAGAAACAAGTACTTCTGCAGGGTGGATTACATGAATGAAGTGATTACACAGACATCTGCTAAACTTGTTTACAAGAACTCCAGTCCTAAGTGACAACTCAAGCTTGAGACCAAACCCATCACTGCTTTTGAAAGCTGCTATTAAAGTCTGTGCAGTTCAGTGCAGTCACATTAAAGCCTTTAAAGTATTACTGAAGTCATTGAACTGACAGTAGACTAAGAAGTCAAACGCATCTGCTCTCAGGTTTACCAGTGAGTTGTGAGTAATTCCTGAAGCAAAAACATATCATTCACCAGGAAAATAAACCCAACCATTGCTTTAAATTTCAAGATATTTCGTATTCACTGCACAGTTTATACAAAGTTTCTTCTTCCATTTTGTCTCACTTTCTCCTCATGGATAAGGCTAAAATAAATAATATTTTAGATTGGTTTTTTTGGTTGTTTTTTTTTTTAAAGAAGAAAAAAAAACCAGGGATTGGTGGACATCCTTTTTTCTTTTCCTCTACAGTAATATTTACAAGGCAATAATATAATGTGGGGTTTTATATGTATGTGCAATGCAGACAGATGTTTCAACAGTGTACTGACAGTTATTTCATTGTGCAAGGCAAGGAGATGCTTGTTTCACAATGACTGGGAAAGTTGGCCTATGGAGAAGGAGGAATGAAATAACATCCCACATTGGCATTATTAAGCTGCAAAGTCTTTCTGACATGAGTATTTATGGGTCTGTGGATATGAAAATGAAAAAAAGATACTTGTTTTCAGGCTTGGATTTGTTTCCAGAAGTGACCTTTTCTTACAGAAAGCAAAGATTACTTACGAAAAAGTAGTATTTGTGGAAAACTTATTTTTCTGTCAAAAACAGTTCGCTAACCTGTGACAAGGCATCACATACACAAGAAGTCCTGTAAAGTTTAAAAACCTCATAATATAATACAAAACACCTCTCTACATAACAACACTGAATAAGCTAGATGTATAATCATTTTAGATAGCAGAAGTATCTTAGGAGTAAAGACCAATGTTCTGACTGCTAGGCCAGTGCTTTGAAGTTAAAGCTTACAGAACCTGATCTTGACATCACAATTAGATCATAATTTTTGCATGAAATTAGGCCTTTACATCACAATGAGAAAAAATACTGCTTCTAATGTTTTCTCTCATTCAGCTACTAACTCTGTGGGTTTATTCTCATTGCCTCTCACTCTTTTCTTCATTCATGAAATACAGTTAATATTTCAGGAGTATTATTTCATTAGTGTTTATTATTTAAAGTAAGAGTTTTCTTTAAAAAAAGTGATTTTCTTTGAGTTAAGCCCAGAAGTTATTCATTTCCCTCCTAACTTTCTGACAATGCTTGGTCTAGTGAGTTCCCCTTTAACCTTTCCCAGTATCACAAGTCACTTCACAACTATGTAATCAGCCTTTCAGGGTAGTAATAAATCCCATCTTCTATTAGTATTCCCATATAAAAAAAAGTGGAGGGTATGTTTAGCAACTAGAATATAGATTTGCCTTTTATCACATCACAATCTCAAACAAAATGTGGCTGGAGGTATTCCCCAATTGTCTGGATATACTGATTTTCCTTACCTCAGTTTCTTAAAATGTTAACATACTGGTCCAACTTTTCAGTCAGTGTGGCGACAGTGGAGTTTCAAATGTGAAACTTGTTTCTCATTTCAGACATGAATTTTAGTAACACTGAAAATACCACCTAATTATAAAGACATGTTTCAGAGCTGGATGTTCAGCATAGGCAAGAAATAGGCAGGAAGAGAGCAGCTCAGTGAATTTCCTGTTCCCGCAGGCCCTCACAAAGATCACGGTCATAGAATCATAGAATGGTTTGAGTTTGGAGGGACCTTTAAAGGTGATCTAGTCCAATCCTGCTCCAATGAGCAGGGACATCTTCAAGTAGATCAGGTTACTCAGAGCCCCATCCAACGTCACCTTGACTGTTTCTAGGAATGGGGCATCCACCACCTCTCTGGGAAACGTGTTTCAGTGTTTCACTACTCTCATCGTAAAACATTTCTTCCTCATATGTAGTCTAAATCTTCCCTTTTTCAGTTTAGAGCCATTACCCCTTGTCCTGTTTTAACAGGGTCTGCTGAAAAGTCTGTACCCATCTTTCCTATAAGCCTCCTTAAAGTAATGAAAGGCCTCTACAACGTCTCTCCAGACCCTTCTCTTCTCCAGGCTGAGCAACCCCAACTCTCTCACAGCCTTCCTTCATAGAATGGGTGCTCCATCCCGCTAATCATTTTTGTGACTGTCCTCTGGACCCACTCCAACAGGTCCATGTCTTTCCTGTGCTGAGGATTCCAGGGCTAGATGCAGTAGTCCAGTCAGGGTCTGGAGACTCTACACAGCAGAGTAGAGGGGCAGAATCACCTCCCTCAACCTGCTTTTGATGCACACTTCTTTTGATGCAGCCCAGGATGTGGTTGGCCTTCTGGGCCACGAGCACACATTGTCAGCTCATGTTGAGCTCTTCATCCACCAGTACAGCAGTGCTGCTGACAACTCCTTCATCCCCCAGCCTGTATTGATACAGGGGCTTGCCACATGTGTAGGACCTTGCACTTGGCCTTGTTAAAACTCATGAGGTTCACATGGTCCCACTTCTCAAGCTTGTCCAGGTCCCTCTGGACAGAATCCCATCCCTCAAGGCATGTCAACCACACCACTCAGCTTGGTGTTGTCTACAAACTTGCTGAGAGTGCACTCGATCCCACTGTCTACGTTGTTGATGAAGATCTTAACAGTACTGATCCGACATGGACCAGTGAGGGGCACTGCTTTTCACTGATCTCCATCCAGACATTGAACCACTGACCACTACCTTCTGGATGCAACCATCCAGCCAGTTTGTATTATTTCATGTCTCAGCTCCCCCTCCTCTCCCTCCTTAACCCAACCTTCTCCTCATACTCCCTTTCTCCAACTCATCCTCATGGTGTGGATCACCAGTGTGTGCAACCACAATCCTAATTTCTGCATCCAGATACTGACCTGCTTTTTATTCATTTTTAGATCCTACTAAGAACATAGAATTCTCACATCTTCCTAAAATAGATTCTGAACCTCTGAGTGAACAACTATGTCTAGATATAAGTGACGAGATAACCCAATCTGGAATTCCCAGCAAACAGGTCCCAGAGTCCATCAGGTTTAATTTCCTTGGAGTCTGTGAGGAACTGGAGAGAGAAAGTCCCTTAAACATCCACCAAGAGCCACGTCAGACATCGTGGGTCTTTGCAAACTGATTGCACCACTGGGATCTCCCAGCTTAGTGCACTGGGAAGGTACTAAGCAGCTATCAAAAAAATGAATTTTGCAAAAATAAGTTACGTTATCTTTCAAAATTCAGGTCATTCAACAAATGCCATCTGTGGCTTAAGCCACCTCTGTGGTCTATGCTCAGAAAATTTACTTATTTCAGTTTTCATAGGGCTTATGATCTTAATGATTCAAAACATATGAACTACTTATTGAGTTTTTAGATTACATTTAATTCCACATCAAAGTCCCTGAAAACATGAATTAATGTATCTATTATGTCATATCACAGTTTCGATTAAGTTTCTATGGAATGTAATGAGTGTGAAGTCTCATTCAGGAAGACCTTTGTAGTTTGCAAGATTGGGGTGCAGTTTTTGAAAGACACAAATAGAAGTCAGACGTGGATCTCTTGTTGATTTACAATGTGATTTAATACTTAATTTCCGTTTCCTTTTCTCAGGATAGAGATTGAACAAAACCATTAAACTTTAGCTGTAACACCAGTAGAAACCAAAGAATAACTTTCATCACTGCTTGGAGAAGATTTTGCAGACCTAAAGACCCTGAGTCGGGAGGGTATGTGGAAAATCCTAATATGTAAAGTTCACTGCTGGTTATCTTGCTGCATCAAGGCACTAACATGAAAGTTAGGGATGATAAATAGAAAATGAGAAAACTACTCATTTTGCATACAAAGAGAAAAAAGCTGCTTGTGCATATTCCTGACACATGAGTACAATTTGTTGCTGTACAGAAAGCAGCATTACGAATTCTACAGTAATGCTTTTGTCACGGGAAAAGCAATTTGGAAAATAGGAACCTATCACTACCCTAGCCAGTATAGTTTTCTTTATAACTATGCATAATCTTAGAAATACAAATACTGATGTTTAAAGTGAGAGCGATATTAAAAGGAAATTTACAAATAATCATTTTAAGAGACACAGTGGTTTTGCAATTTATACTCAAACTCAAAACATAAAACACAGAACTGTTAAAAGCAATTTACCAAGATGCATTAACATATTATATCAGAAACCTGATTTTAGTTAGATTCATGAGCTTAACTATGTGTAAAATTTGGGGGGGGGGGGGGGGNGTTTTGTTATTATCTGTACCTACTTGCATTACTTGAGATCGTGTTTATAGCATGCATGGTCCTGTGAAACTCCTTAAAGCCCTTCAACATGGTAGTTTCACAAGTATTTTATTGTCCACTGAAATTTTTTTTATGAATATGTGCTGTTTAGCTGAGTGCTGCAATGTTACAGATCCATTCAGACTTTTGGTAGCCTATAGAGGATCTAGCAAAACTCCAGATCTATAACCCATTATCTCTAACCAAGCATTAAGTAACAGGAGATCTTTAATAATTCTAAGTGCTAAGGGTCTCAGTTTCAGTTAAAAGCAATACTGTCTTTTATGTGAGATTTACAAGTATTTTTATATGAGGATTACAAAACCAGATTCTGTTCTTCTTGTGGTTGTCACGGGGTGCTTTGAAAACTGTTGGCTTGGTAATGACTGGGCCTGCGTAGGCAGCATGACAGACAGCTATTATGAAATCTGTAATAGCTCACATGCAGGTCTCAATATTAGAAATAGATTTTCTCATGTTACAGTCCTGCTTCCATTGATCAGATACCCAGAAGCAAAAAATGAACAGAGGGAAGACTGAATTTAAGCAGCAGGCTGCAGTTTTCTTAATTCAACAATGGGGAGAAGTACCGGACACACACTTTTTTGTCTTCTCAAATACCAGTCAATTTACTGAATCCAGAGAGGAACTGTAGAGCTCTTGAAATGTAATCAGTGCTGTGGGGCAGGTTTTCTCTGGCTTATTCCACAAGGGTTGGATTAGTTCTGTATGCTTTTGCAAAGCAGAGAGAGAACCTTAAAAAAGAAAAACAATAAACCCACGATATCTCCCTCTCCCCCCAACAGATACAGAGTTCTCCTGCTCCATTTCACGCACCTCTGGGACTGGCCTGTTTGTCATTTACTTGAAATGAATAGAGCACAGAAACCAACAATCCAAGTTTCCTTTACTACAATGTAATAACATTCCTGAAAGTATCAATTTGGCTCCAACCGGAAAAAAATATCTGTCTGATCCACAAAATAGGAAGTCCATCAGTTTCACAGAACCTTGGAAAGTTGATTAATGTTATCAAGAGAGATAGGCATCAAAAGTATCAGGTCACCTGTACAGCACCTTGAAAAGTGTGGGAGAGTGAACCAGCCACCTGCCTTCATTCTGCTTCTCATCATCAGGAAAAAAAAACCCTCCCCCAATTTGTCTGATCAGCTGAGGCCTGATGTTGGGATGACCCTTCTTTCATAGTATTACCAGAACCTACGTGTGCCTAGAATTATCCCCTGCTACCTATTTTTCAGATGGGAAGGGCGATACTAACTAGTATGAGTTATGCCATCAGAGATTTCAAGGAAGAAAGAGTGACAGTTTAGGAAGGGTTTACTTTCTCTGAGTATGTCATGAGGCCAGATGGATTACGGAAAACACAATGGAACAGTCACATTGTGGCTCAGACTTTAAAGATAGTTGGTGGTCTTCAGGTCAAGCATGATGTTCTCACTTGTTCTTTCATACAGCTTTCTGCAGTATTTTACACAGTTTATCAGATACAAAGCAACAATAAAAGAGCTGAGGGATAGGAAATGCTAAGTTAAAAATTTAAAAATACTTAATATCAGTTTAAAGCTGATCTCTAGAAGCTGGCAAAAATTAAACGCTTGTGGAATAGTCTACAGAATTTAATAGGAAATGCTAACTTCTTTGACCACTTATTAAGAGAGATAATACGCTGAAAGCAGTGTCATTTTTTGTGATGACTGAAAATATGGACAAGAAGGAGTACTAAATCATTGGAGAATTCTTCAACCAAGTGTATGATCTACAAGGAACATAAGTTGAGATAGTTTACATATCAGCTCTCCATTTTCTCCATAGTACCCCTCCAGATGAAGAAATATGGGCCTGTGACTGTACCAGATTTCTCAGAAGCTTCCACTGTTGCTGTATAAAACAATTCTGAGACCCACAACGATCAATTTCTGATTGCACGTCTTTAACTACTTTACTTTGAAAGTTCTGGTCCAAAAAATGCTGCTCTTAAGAAAATGTAACGATGACCCTATGTTTACCTTTTCATCAGTTCTTACATTTGTAGGAGGTTTAATATTCCAAATGCTTAATGCTACATTGTTCATTTGTGAAATACATCACAATGTATTTATGATCCTTGCATATTTACCTGATCTTAAGCTTAGTATTTTTATTTCTTTCAGAGTGGTAAGAGTTCTGATTTGGCACAAGAGTTCCTTACCAATTAGTAGAATATTTATTCCCATAAAACTATTATGATGTGATTTCTTTCTTTTTAGGAGTATGCTGCGGTTTCACATTTTAAATATACGTAGTTGTCGGAATGATTTATGATACATAAGTTCTGTTTCTTGGTTTGGAATGACTATGGTTACATATACTATGGAATTTAATTTAATTAAAACATACATATTATGCTCGGGCAAATCTGTTAAAAGACTCTGCTTTGTCTATCCCAAACATTTTTGCCATGTTTTCCCTTCTACAGTAGCTTTTTATTCTAGAAATGATGAAATTCTGTCATATATTTTTAATTGGACTATTACAATAATCCTCTCCTTTAATTATAATGCTTATTGGTCATTGTAATTTCTCTTGTATGACCTTTCAAATTCAGCTTTATAAAAATTACATCAATAAATACAGCTGCCAGATTTATTTTTTTTAAACACACAAGCTGTATAGTATTTATACATTGCTACATTCATACATTTTTTTCATATAGGTTCAATAGCTAGCAAGCTTTATCAAACATTAAGGTAGATGTAAGATTATTTTTCCCTACATTTATACTTGTTATCAGAATTCCATTATTTATTAAAAAAAGTGGTAATTAGATCCCTTTGTGGTCAGTCCTAATAGTCACAGGGTTGGGATATGCAGTCCTTCTGCAAGACGATAGTTTCATAGTGAAAAAATATTTAGGGGTGTCACCCTCTCTGACAGCAACAGGTACTTCTTCACATAGTTTCTTTCCTTTCAACTATGTTCATGTATCTGCATAGTGGGAGAAGTCACCCCCATTATGCAAACTAATATGGTAATTAATCTACATTTAAAAAGTATTTTTTCTTTTAACCTAAACTTGTTTCCTCATCCAGATCACAATACAACTCCATAAACAGCTCTGCCTTGGGAATGGAGGAGGCAGCACAGGGACTGGAAAGATTGTCTTGGAAGGGAGGTTACCTGAATATCCGTAAACACTTTGTATCACAGAAGTACTGACTTGCTCATGGGCCGTAACAGGTAAAATTGTCTTAGTTTTTAAAATATTAAAATGCACAGCTAGTTCTCCTTCTTCCTTCCAAGAGGGAGATGAAAGAAAGCAAAACCAGACCTTATGTTTGAAATGGCAGCTATTTCACTCTAGGATACCATCTGAAAAGTTCAAACGCTGTGACAGCAGCAGTACAAAAACCTAAAGAAAATAACGTTGCCAGCATTCAAGCCCTGTGCTGCTTATTAAGCAATACACTTCCCCATATACTCAGAACTTCAAACATGTCTTTGCTCTTAACATTTACTTTCAAGATTTATAGGCATATTCACTGTGCCTGACATAAATGCTTTTGCACATATTATGCTTGCAAAACCTCATAATGGGCATGCAAATTGGTATTTATTCACTCAAAGCCAGTAACTACACATAAATACTGCTTCTGCAGTTACGCTGGTGTATCCATTGAATTCTTCTTTCAAACTCTTTTCCAAATAGTATTCATCAGGGAACATATACAGGGGTGCCTTTTTTTTTTTTTAATTATTTTTAGCATCAGTAGATACAGCCACAAAACAAATGCAAAGGCTGTGCAGCAATTACTGCAGCATGTCATTGGAGCTGCCTGACTTCCACTGGGAGGTGCTATGCAAAGTGGAGCACAGACAGCAGCAACCCTTCCTCCCAGTATCTGCAGCTGAACTGGTGGTTTATATTGTCATTAAAACACAATTATGCACAGTTTTACTTTCACATGCTCACAAACAGATTCTAGAGACAATGAGTTTCTTGCCCTGACAGGCATGAAGCTGGGTCAAGCACTCTGCCTCATTCTCTCTACACCCACAAAACTGCCACAATAATTATGAGCAGGGCTATGAAGATAAATTAATTTAAGATCGTGAAGTTCTGATACATAAATTTTATAGCAAACAAATGCAAAGTGCTTTTAATCACCAATAATAGCAATAGCAAAAGTCATTATTTCCTCCCACTACATTTAAAAAAAAACCCAAAAAACAAACAAAATCCAGGACTTTTTGATGCTGTTACAGCTCTTGTTCTGAATCCATTTGTTATAACACCACATTTCTCCCATAAGAACAGTAGATGCACTTTTGGTCTTTAAAAACAAGAGCACAAACACACCAATGATTTGTGCTCTTATTAATAGGATGAAGAAAACAATTGTGAAATAATTATATTACTCTTTAGGGCAGAAATCACAACTAGCGTTAATGTGCAGAGGTTTTCTCTGTGGAAGACAGAAGATATATTACCTTCGCATTCGGTTTCCCAATGTACATAAAAGTTAAATCACTGCTATTATTATTCTGCTAAAGAACTGTTAGAATAAGGTTTGCAAAGCAATATAAAGAAAATGGATCAAATATTTTGTTAACTTCCCAGCACATATTAAGAAAGGAGCTACTCAGTGTTAGCTTTGTGAAATGAAACTTCAGCTCTATCCTGCTTTGAAATACTTCCATACTTTAGCAGATCAATGTTTAGATAAATCAAATATCTACTTATCAACATGATCGATTAAGGTGTTTGATTTCAACATGACTGTTCAGAAGCAAAACTGAACAAACCCTACAATGTTCCCAGCAATGATTTCACATGCTCCAATGACTAGCACGTGCTAATTCAAGGACAGAGCACTTCTTTCTCCTATCATTCAGAGCAAAAATTGTCTTTCCACAGTATATATTAATTTCAAATTGTACTGTCAACGCATCGATAGGATACAGCCCAAAATTTGTATTTGTAGTGAGGAATGGGAGGCCCTCATTTTACAGAAAAGAGCTACCTGGCTTACTTGTATTTTGAAGAGATAACACATGTTTGATATTCTTTTGTTTGATTAAGAAATAACCAAAATTAATTTAACGTCAAGGCAAAAGGTAATTTTATTACTTTGTATCACAGTTAAGAAAGACGAAAGGGCACCAACTAAAAGCTTCAAAGAGCCATGGAGAACTGAAAAGGAGATGTTGATATAGCATATTTTATACTGTGCAATTACTTTGCATTAAGCTAAGCCTAAGCCATAAAGGTCATTACTTATGTGAACTTTAAAGCTGGAATGACTTTCTTACAGTATAAAGTTACATATCCATCACTATTCCAAAATTATTTGGGAATATCTGTGTCTCACTTATTATTCCAAAAGTATCTATTCTTTTTCATTTAATTCTTTTTTGACTTAATGACAAACGCAGCTGAAACAGTGATGAGCGGTGACTGGTTTTCCTCGGTTCATATTCTGCTGACTTTCTGATAGTGCTCTTACTCTGAATTTCCTTCCTTATTTAAGCTTTCATTGCTATCTTGGGAAACATCGAGATGCATGAACCCATTCTGAGTTAACTTGTGTTCAATAAGACTTTCTTGGTTGGGAAAGAAGACACTGCTGCCATATTAGACTGCCTCCACATAAGAAAATGACCAAGGATTAAGGCTTCCAACCTCTGAATTTTCCTCCTAATATTCTGTGCTATACCCTGAGGCAAGCTCTAAGTTTCAGACTGTATGCCTGTTTTCAAAGTGAAACTGCTATGGCCCTAAGACAATTTTATAAGCTATCTTTTCTTTTTTCTTCTCCTTTCATTTTTATACATAGATCATAAACATGGATTTCATCTCGCTTTGTTTACATAGAACAGATTTAATTCCCGTATAAACCTGTAAAATGGAAATAAACACTTCTGATTGTTGTCACGTTTAAGCAGTTAGTCACAAGCCTCAGAAGACAAATTACTCTAAGCATAGTTTCAGGAACAGCAGACATTGAAGACTGCTCATTGTAACTCATCTTTATTATGAAAAAGAAAACAACAAAAGTGAGCATTGCCAGTGATGTGCTATCCTTTTATCTAACCATTTAAGTAAGTTTTCATGTGAAAGAAAAAAGTAATGCTTGAATTAAGGCTTTTACAGAAACTATTTCTTTATGTTTGGGTTTTTTTGTTTGTTTGTTCTGTGAACAGCAAGAAGTATTTCAGTCCTTAGTTGCCCCACTCAATGTTTTGACTTCCTTTTGTACCTCATAACTGAACCATGTCCATTCTCCAAGACAACTCCATCAGGCAAAGAGAGATGAAAACTGTAAGACCAAAGCTATTTAAACACTGATTAACCTCTCCAGGTATATCAGGAACTAATTTCTGTTTTTCCTGTCAGCAGAGGTCACTGATTTGCATCTCTGATGTACTCAGCTATCCTTCTCACAAAATATATAGGAATCTTTGAATATAAAACTTTGAAAACTATGCCCTTTTAAAAGCATATCCAAAATTATCCAGTGCATTCAAAAGTCACATTACTACAAAAGTAAATGTGACTGACAAACATAGTAAGTAAAACTACATAGGTCTCATTCCTTTCTAGAAGTAGAAGATGGCTAGAACTGAACAGCAGTCTTAGAAAAGCAGATTTCTGGGAATAGGATTGTATTTAGGAGTTTGCCATCTCTTGCTATTCAAAACTGAGAAACTCTGAACAGTAGTAGAAGGATAGAGATATAAAAAGTAATTTAGAGAGGATTTAAACACAGAGCATGATTAATTTATGACATCAGGGCCCAAAGACCTCTGGTGCTTTTTTTGTCATGTCTTGTAACATCAGTCCATTTAGAGATTCTGTAAAGGTCACAGTATCCTGATATCAGAGAATAATATCAAAAAGACAGACTATTAATTATAGTTATCAGCAAATCAGTGAAATTCTAGTTCTAGCAGTAGTAAATAACTACAGGATAGACCCCAAGCTGTTTCCAAAGATGCTTCAAATCATCACTGTTTCTCAGGCTTTCTGACTGCATTACTAACATTGTCACATTTCAAAGTAGATAATTTTAACAAGCAGAAGTGCTACAATGTCTTAAGTTACTGTCATGGCTTAGGCCAGACCAGGCGCTAGGGTGAACAACAGATGCTGTCCCCTACCTCTCTTCAAGGAGAGGAGGGAGAGGAAGAAAGAGACTTATGAGTTTAGAAGGAAGTAAACTAATTTAATGAAAATATTAATAAGAAATTACTAAAAAGGAAATAATGAAATATATGCAAAACCAGATCAAGCTCCGAGGGTGATGATTATATCACCAGCAGGCACTGAGGATGCCCCAGACTGGACTCAGTGACAGATGGGAGCTGGATTCCAGATCTGCATTCAGGAATGCAGGGATCAGGATCAAATGCAGAAGAACAGAGTCCTCCTCAGACACTGGTCATTGAAGAAAGAGGGCTGACCCTTTGATCCCTCAGCTTTTATATTGGGCATGATGTAGATGGGATGGAATACCCTGTTTGGTCAGTTTTGGGTCACCTGTCCTGTCCACTCCTCCCTGCAGGTGTGACCCCTGTACTCTATTCCCCTTCCGACCCTCCAACGGGGCGAATGCCAAAGCTGGCTGCCCTTGGGTGGTATAGCAGTAAGTATAAGCAGGAGCCTCTCTGCATACCATGCCCTGGCATCAACTATAAACATGGGTCTTATCACTCTGAGAGTGAACATCTTTTGCGCAACATGCTGTTAATTTCAGTAGTTAGAAGAGGCTTAGCTGCAAAGTAAAATTACTGAACAGAAAATTGGTCTGTTTTACTTCAAACCACAACATTTACTCTAACACCACCTCAGTCACCTGACAGAGCTCACTGGGGATAACAAATCCAGAGCTGCTCATTAAAATTTCTCATCAAACTTCATATCTTTGGAACTACTCATTACATTAACTCTACCAGCAATTCCCATATCACATGCATTTGATTTTTAATTTTAATTCACAAATTTAGAAATATTTTTAACTACTTACACAGTTTGGAGAACACAGAAAAACTTATTACATGGTCTGATTAGTAAATTTCACAACAAAATCATCCTTCCTTTCTCCATCTAGGTATTGAAGCAATGGTGTGGGTTTACTTCAAACATTTTGTAGTACTGTCTTGTTAGAATTCAGAATGCAGGAGTGATGTTGTGAACAGTTAGCATCAGTACGATTATTCTGCCCTTGAACATTAGTTATAATGGTTTTCAATTTTCATGTTTCCATCTATCAGTCATGTTTGCTGAGAGGGTATATTTCCTAATGCAAGGTAAGAGAAAGGTGGAACTGGAATTGAAAAAAAAAAGACCTGATGTTTTCCTAGCAAAGCATAAGGTGATTGATTGTCCTTATCATAACTACAGAAATTAAGGTATTTATGACAGACATATTTCAGCTACTCTGATGACCATTCTCCACAGAAGAGAGAAAACTTAAGAAAATGGCCTTTCAGAGCTTGCATAAGCAGCTATTGATGTCACTGGCTACAATCTATCTGATATCTCATTCTCTTTAGAAAAAAAATACTGAGTTGGGGCACAGCATTGTTGCCAGCAGCAGACTTGTTCCAGTGTAAGATCACACTAACACATTAATGGTTTCATTGGCATCTTTGTGAGGAACAGGCAAGGGTCCTGCCTATTTACCAGGAGATTCATAAGCAAGCTCTCAGACTGTGGCTCATCCTGCAGATTCCCAGTACACGGGATTTATCATCATAATCATTGAGCAAAGTACGTGCTACATTTAAGAATAGGTTGCCAAAGCCTAATAGAAATTCAAACATATTGTGGAACTGAGAGACAAAGTAAGATAGATAGTTATGCTTCACAGTTAAGTCTGAATTTAGAAAAAAGTACACAAATACGTCTTTATTAAAAAGAATATTAGCTAAGTGTTTTTACTGCATTCAACCTTTGTCTGTCTGCAATCTTCCAATTATGACAAACTTACTCAGCAATCTATTGTACATTTAAATAGAAAGCATTCTTGAGTAATGGTAAGGCAGTTTTCTAGTCATTGAGTGCTGTTTGAGGAGCAGTAGGGATAATATGATGCCTTAAGATTTCATAAGCTTCTCAGATTTGCTTTCTATTTCATAAAGCAGGATTACTTCATACTCTAAACTACAAACTGGTTTTGGTCCTCTTGCATTTTTCTTTAGTTTTTCATCGTTGAGTTTTTTTTAACAAATAGTTATTTTCTTCCCCGCCAGAAAGGTGTTAGAAAAACTGTTTACATCACCAAAAAGATCTTTAAGTCCTAGGGCGAGTGTTTCCCCCAGAAAAGATTTGTTTTTCTGAAAAGATGTCAAAGGATGAGTTTATTAGTAAAAGTAGGAACCATTAGTTACCACAGAAAAGTAAACAAGATAAATGAATGTGGAAAACATATTCTGCACGTGCACCAACAAAGCATTTAAGCATAAAAATTTATGGTAAGAAAGTGAGTAATCCCAGTGGCCTACATGACTGTTAGGAGTAGATCATATCACCAGGATACGTGAGCTATTTTTTCTTTCAGGGAATTATTGAATTTCTGGGATTACAGGATACCTTTGGAAAGGTCACTGAGCTTATTAATAAACTAAGAAAACAGATAGACTGAATGACTTTATTATAGTTTATAGTGAGATATATAATCTGTCATTTAAACTGAAGAAATTATGGACTAAATAAAAAAATTGTAAGTCATGTCTGCAGACCAAACAACAAGTAAATGAAAAACCATATAGAAAATAACAATGATAATTTTAGTCAAAGCACTTGTAGGAAAAGAATTTTCCATTACCAAAGACATTTGATTATATACTCCTTTATGCATGGAAGAAAGCTGTAAATTCTATAAGCCAGTATTATATACAAGAATATCATGAGGCAGCCCTTAAAAAGGTTGTAGGACTGTTCTTCATCTTCCAAAACACCTGATGGGGTCACCATGGACCAGCAGGTGCTTGCAGGCTGGTGGGGCTATGTCCTCCCCTCCCTCGTGAGGGACTTGTTACAGGGCCTGGGATGGATACTGGAATGAGTTGAAAGGTCAGGTCAGGGAGGCCCAGGACTCTATGGTGGCTCCTGAGCATGAGGCCTCTCCCAGCTTCCTCTTACTCTTCACCTGCCTGGCAGCCACAGCTGGGGTCCCACCATGGTGCCCAGCCAGGATGACTTGGGCTGGTGGGAGCAGAGGGCACAGGCCCCAGGCTGGTGCAGCTTGTTGGTACTGACTGCGTCTTTCGTAATGGCTCTAAGTTTGTAAGCCTTTCTCTGAATCATCTAGGAGGACAGAGTAACTCTTTAAGTATGGTCTGCATCTCTTTTATAGTCAATAGTACAACAAAAAGTTCAGAGGAAGGAACTAGCTAGGCACAGGTGGATCTCCATGGTATCAGAGCAGTGACATAAATGGAAAAACTCAAATTCAGGGGGGGACTCTTGCTTTATTCACCTCACGGGTTGAGCAAGTTGCCTTCTCTGTTCTGTGCTAAGCGATGCCCATTTCAGTCAACTGCTGTAAACCATTGCGTATCACTTTAAGTTTATTTTTCGAAGAGTCAGACTGAAATGATTCAGGAGTAGACACTGCTTACTTGTTTGTTTTGAAATGCCTTGGAAATCATTTAAACTATAGACATTTCAGAGCAATGAAGCTACTTCAAAAAACTCTATTCTAGCTCTTCAAGAATACCCTTAAACAGTAATGCGTTATCTGCTCTTACTATGCAAGAAGATAGACTCCCAAGTGATGAAGAATTAGTTTCATGCCAGGGGAATATCTTACTGAGCTCTGTTAAATGTACCTTTATGTTTAAAGAGTACTTCTACTGTTAATACTTCAAATTGCTTAATAAAGAATAAAACATGCTAGTTAGGAATATAGACTAAGTATGTCATTTTTAAAAAGGCAAATGGCATACTCTAAAAAGAAAGAGTAGATGTTAGTACTCTCTTCCCTCCTACTGGTGTAAAGGAAGAACACTTTCTTTAATGTTTTTAGTGTTACTCCACTGAAAAGTTAATGTAACTGAAATAAAATGCCAGTTTTGAAATTGGTACACGAGACCAAATTTAGATGTTGATCAGCATTTGGATTTAAATTCAGTAACATGATTCATATCCCTGTTACCAGTGGGAAATATTTGCTGCTTAGACTTTCTGCACAGTTCAAGAGAACTATGTAATTCAGAAAGATGATCACAAAAATACCTATTTTGGAGGATTTCAGCACAATTGGATCTCAGCTTTAGGGACCATTACTACTTCTGGTTAGGTGTAGGGAGTTACAGGGCATCAAGAGTTTCAGTGCTTAATCACTGTACATGGACAATAACAATATTGCGGCTGCCAATATAACGTAAAGCGTATCACAACAGTATTGTGTGATGGGCTGGATCATTATTCCTATCTGCTAAGAGGACTAGGGATCTAGGAACTCAGTTCAACGGTACCCTGATCTTAGCATCATGGATTACTAGGATATGAACAGAAGAAAAATTGTAGGTATCTTGGAAATCTAGGTACTGCCAGAATAAAGAAGGTAAGAACATTTTGGATTGAGCATTCAGATGTAGTGTTAGTGCTGACCCCTACAAAGGATCAGCAATACAGACTTTAACAAGGTCAATTACGTTAACAGCATTTTTCATTTCTGCAGTGAAAAATGTGATCTACAGGGGATTAGTGCCCCATTTGTCCAATTCTTGAAGTACTACATCTAGGAGTACCATGAATAGGAATAGATTTTTTTAGTTGCTTCCTTATACTAATCAAAAAATGCCTGAAGTGACAAGTATCATAAGGAAGAAAAAAAAAAAAAAATTACTTCATGTGCCAGGATTTGCTTTCACCAGGAATAATTTGATTAGTCTGCTATAATGTTATAGTCTGCTGTTCATGCTTTACTTTATGTATGAATACAGCAAAACTAAGCAGAGGTGAAGTGTTGATAGCGTCTCATACACCTGCCTTAAAAACCCCACTTATTTCACTGCCAGTCTAAGGGTAGGCTTTTTTCTTCTCTCTTTATCCTCCCTCCTTAACTCAGCTATTACTTTTCAGTTCACTGTCAGCCTATGTGCATAAGTCTGTGATGCCTCATTTGAAAATATATAAAGGAAATTTTTATAGCACAGCAGCGTATTCATTTTTTCCTCTAATTTGCATTGCCTATTTTCTGTTATTGGAAGTGGTTTTGCACTGTATTCAAGTAATGAAATGCTCAAATGCTGACAGAAACAGCATGAAACTTGTTTTTTCTCTTGGAAGCTGGAGGCAGCACATACCACCTAGTTAGTTAGGTTCCTTATTTTCTGCATTCACACTGTCCTCTTTAATCCATAGATGTCCTGTTCTCGTCTCATGGCAGATAAGACCAAATTAATGTGTTGCCTCTCCATTTTTCTTAATGTAGTATAATTTCCGCATGATTTTATTTTTCCTTCCTCTTTAGCATTTTCTTGCCTTTTCCACTCTATTAAAAGGACTTTTTTTTTTCTTTTAATTGAAAGCCTTACAAAGCTGTTCATTTGGGGGGAATTTATTGCAAGTTAATTTGCTTTATCTTCTAGGAAAATATATTGCCGAGTGTTCCATTTCTCATCTACCGTTTATTTATAACTGTGTATAATCTTTTCCCTGTTCACAACTATATTTCTCTTTTGTTAATGCATTCCATTACTATGTTTTTATATTAGTTTCATTTCTCAAAGGAAATATCTGGATTTCATAAGGTTATTTAATTTGTCTTTCTTCATGTTAATGTTGGTTTTGCCACCTTTATTCATATTGAAGAATCTGTGTGTACATGACAACCTATTGACCTATTTATTCAGGAGAATGAAAGCACAGTCCAAGGAAGAGTAGTCATTGTTTCTTCAGCCTGTCTTCTGACAATGTTTTATTTTTGCTCCTTGAATTTTTTGTAGGCTCATTAGGCAAAAATTATTTTTTCCAAAATTCAATATGGATGCATTTGATCCTACTCTGTTTGATTATACATTATTGAAATACAACTGATGTAACCAATGTAAGAAAAACTAAGAACACAAGCAGTCTTGAAAGCAAAGTAAATGGATTCTATATTCAAGGTTCTTTCAAAATGTCTCCCATCAGGGAATTAACAGGAAGTGATGCAACCCCAGCTAGGGAGTAATTGATTCAGTCTTTAGACTTTGTCCCTAGTTATTTTTAACTATATTTTAAGTGTGGACTTCAAGATTTTGGTTTTTTCCTCTGTCCATTGTATCAAAGCTCAAGTGATAGTAAACCCAAGTGCAGTTTGCTTTTTAGAAGCATCCAACCATGTTTTACCACTCAAGATTTGTTTCCAGGTCGGACTTAGCATTGGATAGTCAGGGCCAAGAGCTGCTGGGCGGGCCATTATGAATCATCACATTCCAGCATTAAAGGCCAGGGCCAAAGTTTTGATGGAAAAAATCTCTGTGAGGATGTTTTTTCTGTCTACCAGGAGCACAGGTGGTCTGATTAGACAGGAAAAATGGGTGCATTGCTTAACTGAGTGTCTTTGTTACACAATGTGGGACCACCCTTGGATTATCCTAAAACAAGGAGGAAGAGGTAAGGGAAAGGAGGGCTGACGCTGGTAAGAGCCCATACTGCCTTCCAACAAATCTAGCTTTTACTGCAGTCTGTGACCTAGATTCACTCTCATACAGTACGCAAGCTATGCTTACACGAGTGTTTGGGATACATCACCCTCACCTTTTTACACCCCTCCCATCCCCCCTTCCAGCTGCCAGTGAAGACCTATTTAAGAACAGTTAATAGCTTGTAGGTAATAACACTTGGTTAGGCTGCTGGTTCAGATAGTTACACAGATGACTGCTCAGGCTGGACCTTCCTGTTCCCACCTTTGTTCCCCCTATGCCCTAGCAAATGTGTTATTGAATTGCACTCATGCTGCACAAGCTCTGCTTGAGGGCACTGCTGGAAAGCTTGTTTCACCCTACAGAGCAGCCAGCTCACCCACCACCAAGCAAACTTATAAAGGTTTACACCATAAAGAACAGGGATTCCCAAGATATCCTGCCAATTGGTCCACTGATACACTTCTCTGTGCACAGTTCGAAGCGTTTAAACCTCAAGACAGCATTACGGTAATTTAGTTTCACCTTCTGCATAACATGAGCGTTTACATGTTTTATTTCACTGCTGCAGATACTAGGGGAGTGGAATCTAAAGATTATTATTATTGTCTAACTGACCTTATTGTATCAAAGTGAAAACCCCATAAAAGTTGCAGATTAGAAGCAAGGGATTGTGTTATTCTTCTAAAGGCAAATAGTTCAATTTCTATTTTTCATTTCTCATTTATATCTATGCAGTCAATTTATTTATAGTGCTAAATATACACGAACTAAGTCAGCTCAATAAAACGTTCCACCCCTTATTCCATATCAT
>VZSF01009118.1:0-15411 GCA_013398295.1 Chionis minor
CCCGTCGCTGCGTCCTGCCCTCCGCCGGGGGCGGCCGCGGCCCTTTCAGCGCGCCCCGCCGGCCGGGGGCGGCTCCCCGAGTCACCGGGAGGTGGCGCGCCAACAGCCTGGCCGTTAACGGCCGGCGCGCGGCCCTGTCAGCGCACGCGGGCTCGTCCGCCCCCCTCCCCCCTCCCCAGCGGTGAGCGGGCTCCGCGCCTAAAACACGGACCGGGAGCAGCGAGCGCGTCCCCGAGCGTTTCCCAGCCCGGTGAGCTCGCCCTAGCCGGGCCGGGGCCGGGGCCGGTCCCGGTCCCGGTCCCGGTCCCGGTCCCGGTCCCGGTCCCGGTCCCGCCGCGGGACGGGCGGGGCTCGGGCTGCGCGGTGGCCGGAGGATCCCCGGGAGGCCGTCGGCGGGGTCGGCTCGTTTGAATTTTACAGTTGAAGTGCTATTGGCAGTTAGGAATTTTTCTCTCTCCTCCCTTTTCTTGCTTCTGCGGGTTTGGTTTATTGGGGTTTTTTTTTTGTTATTTTTGGGAGGAGGTGGCATCAACATTGCGCATAGCGCAGCGCTTTCCCGCAGGCTCTGGCTGAAAATCCCGCGCAGGGAAGCTGCTGGCTTTGCGGGGCGCTGGCAGGCCTCGCCGCCCGCCGGTGGCGGAGATCGGTGGCCGAGTCCATGCACTCGGTTACCCACAACCAGAGTTTAAAATAAGTCATAATGTTGTAACTCAATCGCTGCACAAAATGCCAGTGCACGAAGCGATCCCCTTGTTTAAAATATAATTATGAAGTGTAGTTATTTGCCTTAATTATTAAGACGCCATCCATTGCTCGCCGAAGCCCCTCAAAACAACAACAAAACGATGTGCTTTGCTGCTCCAGCTACGCTCCGCTGAACTTCCTCTTCTGCCAACTGCCACAGGACATCCCTTCCTTACCCTGCCGAGGAACTTCCCTGCGGCGAGAGGTGCCCAGGGAGAAAATACAAGGCATTAGCATGTCGCACTCGTTTGATTATTAGCTTTCTAAAGGGCCAGGCCTGTGTGCATGTAAATCAGGAACAGCATTTGCAGGGAAACAGCTGTCTGTCTTGACAGGAACAAGCAGATGCGAAAGCGTTTACACGGAGGAGATGCAGCGCCGCGGGCTGGGGCTCCAAATTGTAAAACGTTCTCAAAAGGTAGTGGTGAAAAGTCCTTCAAAAGGACTGTATGTTATCTTCAGTCAAATTTTAATGTACTGGTAGCTCTGCAAGCATTTAAATCTGAAAAAAAAAAAAAGAAGTAGCGTTCGGTTAATATGAAATGAATTAAATACGATGGAACATGATGATTTTAAAACAAGTTAAAGCCTCAGAGGCCTTCAGTACTCACGACAAGATCCTGTTCCTCATTCCTTCTTTTTTTTCTGCTGTTAATACCACCTTTCCTTCCCTGTATATGTTAAGGTACTATTAACTACAAGTGCAGGTTTGCCTCTTAAGTACTTATTTCTGAGGCTGCTGCAAGTGTACATTCCATTTTTATCTTCACTTCTTGCTACAGTACCGCTTTGCTTCCTCATATCCCAAATTGCCATGATATAAAGACTGATAAAAAAAAAATCCTACTAAGAAATGCTTTCCTTTTCTAGCTCAGCATGAAGAGTTCTCAAACTTAGTCTAGTCCAAGCCTTAAGACAACTATACTGAGCTCTAGGCTAATGATGAGATTGGGAAATACTTTCCTATCAAGTATTAGAAAGAGCAACAAATTTACTTAACTGTGGAGATCTGGGAATCAGCACTCCCATTTTAACAAACTACAAGATGTAGTTTATCATTGCAAAATTCTCATAAACTGAAAGGCTATTTTTAGATCCTGGGGAGAGATTGCCAGACTGTTACATATAAATTCTGCCCCTCTGTCTATAGTTGGAAACACAAATGTAACAGTGTGGGAAAAATAGTGCCTGTAACTTTTAAAAGTAAGAATATTTCAAAATGAGGATGAAGTCTGCCTTGTCCCCCAGTAAAAGTTAAATGTAATAAAAAATGGTGAGTCATTATGACATTCATTCATCTATTTATTTTAATTTTTTTTAGGAAAAATGCACAATTCACAATTTTTATTCTAACCTTGCATAGACAAAATATTAATGTTGTCTACATGTTCGACATGCACTCTCTCCTGCTCTTGAATTCCCACCAGAGCTGACACTGACTTCAGAGTAAGTGGGATTTGGCCCAGAACTGCTTATTTTGGGTCAATTTTGTGTGTGTGTGTGTTAGTGTAAATGAGCTTTGTCAAATATAGGAACAAAGTCACAAGTCACTCTTGTTTATCAATACACTTTTTTTGGTCCAAGTCAATGATAATAGTTTAACGATTTTGTACAACCTCATTTCATTTTTGTTTCATTACTGTGAACGAGTATATACTTTTGGACAGAAAAGGCATTTTTAAGTTTGTAAGCGTTAGAACCACCTTATTTTGAATACTGCAAGTGTTTTATAGCTTAAAGCCAATGTTTTAATGTTCTGCTGCAACATTCGCAATTTTTCAGTGCGAAATGTTACTTGATACAAATACCAGCTCTGTGTTTTATCCATTATATAGTTCTCTTCATCCTGAATGAGATGGTTTGCTTAACTAGCATATGATTATCTTTCATTACCTGCAAGGATTAGATGTACACCATTTTTCTAACTGCTTGACAAGAAAAAAATACAGCAACAAGCAAAAACAAAGATGTGAAAGCTGCCCAGTGAAAAGGTGTTTAAAAGAAAACCTTGTCCGCTGCCCAAATAGCAGCAGAAGTTACTCCCTTGATAATCTCTTCTCTTCCTGCCCTATGCACCCTGTTTTGCTCCCCATCCTCAGAACTCCAGCTTGTTTCTTAGCCACGTGTAAAAAGTGAGGGGAGGAGAAACAATTTAAGAAAAATTAAAAACTTCCATTGGAAATAAAAGCTATTTTTAAACATCCATAATGTTTTTAGGAATATATATTCTTTACAAACTCTACAAGCTCTAGATGCCTCAAGTTTAGCTGGTTTTGGGGTTTTTTTTCTGGTTCCTTCCTTAAAATCTGCTGTAGTATACTGTAGTCCACCATCAGTCTGCGGAAACCAGTTTTTAATATTTCACGCACACCCACCAGCATTGTTTTTTCTCCACTCTCCTGGCACTGCAAGATTCCTGGTGGTAGTTTCAAGTCCTGAGCGTACCTAAGTGACAGAGCAAAACCGCACAAGTTTTCCCTTGACCAACCCAGCTACTACCATCCTCATGGCCTGCCTTTCCTTTGGATTTAACCGGCTCACACGTCTGCCTTTCTTCAGCAGCTGGGTGGGCAAGGGAAAACCTCAGGATTCAAAGAGAGAACAGCTGCAAAGCCAGCGCAGAACAGCACAGTAGCTCCGTGCGGTCATCATTTGGGAAAGTTAGAAAGCTATGGGTTACTGAGACCTGACCTCTTTTAATTTTGGTGCAGTAGTCTCATAAAAAAACAGTGTCATCCATGTATACCTGAGCTACCAGTACTGTGCACCAGAAAGACAGAAAAACAGAGAAGAAAGACAGAAAAGACAGAAAGAAAAAAAAGGAAGGAAGGAAGGAGAAAAAAAAGAAGGAGAGAGGGAGAGGAAAAGAAGACAAGATAAGATGCATGCTGTGCAAGAGATTTCTTACTCTGAATGTCCCTCAGCTTTTAGTGTTTGCGTATACTTGGCATCAAGTGTTACAGGAGATCAGCCAGAGCTTTAAACAGGTCACGACAGAGCTTTAAACGAGGCTTGGTGGGGAAGGGGGGCAATATCAGTCTTCCCTGTGACAAGCTGTGGGACAACAGGCAATGGTTAGAGGGACAAGGTGCTAGTGAGGGCCCTCAGCCTGTTGCTCCGAGATGTGCTGGCTACACCGCAGCACACTTGGAGTCTTATGGAGATGAGCCAAGGGCTCCTGAAGAGCCAAGAGGGATACACCACTGAAATACCCCAAAGGACTTAAGGGGTGTTCCTCTAAAAAGGTGACATGTCTGACAGCACGGCTGAAGTGTCTCTACACCAATGCAGGCAACATGGGCAGCAAACAGGAGGAGCTGGAAGGCACCGTGCTACTAGAAAGCTATGACCTAATTGCCATTACTGAGACCTGGTGGGACGAATCCCATGACTGAAGTGTGGCTGTCAATGGTTACAGGCTCTTCAGAAGAACAGGCGAGGAAGGAGGGGCAGAGGCGTTGCCCTCTACATCAAGAAATGGAGTGTGAAGAGCTGTCTCTGAAGAATAGCTACGAGCAGGTTGAAAGCCTGTGGATAAGAATAAGAGACGAAGGCAACAAAGGGAACCTTGTGGTTGGTGTCTACTACAGACTACCCAATCAAGGGGGCCCTATTGACAGAGCCTTCTTAGTCCAGCTACAGGAGGCATCACGCTTGCAGGCTTTCACCCTGCTGGGGGACTTCAGCCACCCCAACGTCTGCCAGAAAAGTAGCACAGCAGGCTATAGTCAATCCAGGAGACTCCTGGAGCACATCAAAGATAGCTTCTTAAGCCAGGTAATAGACAGCCCCACCAGTGGAGAAGCAATACAGGATCTGATGGTCACCAATGCAAGTAAGCCAACAGGTGACATCAAGATTGGAGGCTGGGCTGCAGTGATAATACACCGATGGTGTTTGCAGTCCTGAAGGATGTGGTTCAGATGAAGAGTAAAATCAGGACCCTGAATTTTAGGAAAGCAAAATTCCAGATCTTCAAGGAGTTAGTCAATCTGGGAAACTGCCCTCAGGAACAAGGGAGCAGGTAGATCTTTAAGGACACTTTCCTTAAGGCTCAAGAGCTCCCATCCCCAGGTGTAAGAAATCAGGAAAGGAAGGCAAGAGACTGGCATGGCTGAGTCAAGACCTGCTGGTCAAACTAAACGGCAAGAAAGAGATGCACAGGCAGTGGAAGCAGGGACAGGTATCCTGGGAAGAGTACAGAGATGCTGCCCAGTTGTATAGGGATGGGGTCAGGAAGGCCAAGGGGCAGCTGGACCTGAACTTGGCAAGGGACACAAATAATAATAAGAAGGGCTTCTACAGGCATGTCAGCTAGAAAAGGAAGGTCAAAGAAAGCGTACCCCTTGTCATGAGCAAGACTGGCAAACTGGTAACAATAGATAAGGAGAAAGCTGAGGCACTTAACAACGTTTTTGCCACAGTCCTCAGTGGCAACCACTCTGTCCACACCTCTCGAGTGGATGGACTGCAAGGCAGGGACTGGGGGAGCAAAATCCCTCCCCCTGTAAGAGGAGATCAGGTTCGTGACCGTCTGAGGAACCTCAACATACAGAAGTCTATGGGACCTGACAAGATGCATCCCAGAGTCCCGAGGCTGCTGTAGTTGCCAAGCCACTCTCCATGATATTTGAAAAGTCATGGCAGTCAGGTGAAGTCCTTGGTGACTGGGAAAAGGGAAACATTGCACCCCTTTTTAAAAAGGGTAGAAAGGAGGACCCTGGGAACTATTGACCTGTCAGCCTCACCTCTGTGCCTGGGAAGATCATAGAACAGATCCTGCTAGAAGCTTTTCTAAGGCACACGGAAGACAGGAAGGTGATTTGAGACAGCCATCATGGCTTCACCAAGAGCAACTCCTGCCTGACCAGCCTAGTGGCCTTCTTCTCTGATGGAGTGACTACATCAGTGGGCAAGGGAAGAGCTATGTTGTCTGTCTGGACTTCTGTAAGGCCTTTGACACTGTCCCCAACAAGATCCTTCTCTCTAAATTGGAGAGGTATGGATTTGATGGGTGGACTGTTTAGTGGATGAGGAATTGGTTAGATGGTGACATCCAGAGGGTAGTGGTCAATGGCTCAACGTCCAGATGGAGATCAGTGACAAGTGGCATCCCTCAGGGGCCCGTATTGGGACCAGTGCAGTTCAATATCTTCATCAATGACATAGAGAGTGGGATCGAGTGCATTCTCAGCAAGTTTGTGGACAACACCAAGCTGAGTGGTGCAGTTGACATGCCTGAGGGAGGGGATACCATCCAGATGGACCTGGACAGGCATAAGAAGTGGGCCCGTGTAAACCTCATGAGGTTCAACAAGGCCAAGTGCAGGATCCTGCATGTGGTTTGAGGCAACTGCCAGTATCAATACAGGCTGGGGGATGAAGGGATTGAGAGCAGCCCTGCCAAAAAGGACTTGTGGGTACTGGTGGATGAAAAGCTGAACATGAGCTGACAATGTGTGCTTACAGCCCAGAAAGCCTGCCTCACATATTTAACCACCCTCAGAGTAAATAAGTTCTTTCCTTATGTTTAAGTAAAATTTCCTGTATTGCAATTTGTGCCTGTTGCCTCATGTCCTTTCACTGGGCACCACTAGAAGAGTATGGCTCCATCTTATTTATTATTATTTTTTTGTTTGTAATTTTACTTTGCAATTCCTGGGATGCTCACTATCCTAATTAGACTTAAAACATCTGTTAAATGCAGACTACCTGCATTGAAATTGGCAGTGCTTCTCGTAGTACAAGGAGATAGGGGATGCTTGAGGCATTGTAGCACCCTGGCTCAGAAGAACTCCTGCCATCCACCTCTCAGGTATGCTCAATATGGCATCAGTAGATGATGGTCAGCACTCAAGATCATTAGCCACTCGGTCAGTATTATGCTTTTTACTCTTGCGTGTTTTTTGTTTCCTTGTGGTGAGCTAGTAGTTCACAGAATCCATAGTTGTCATTGCTGTACTAATCCAAATTTGTGCATAATATCCAGTCACATGATATTTATATAAAAAGCTGTTTCTCATTTCATACTACAGAGCTAATTGTTCTGGCCCTTATCTCAGCTGCATCGAGCCAAAACTAGGTAACTGGTTTTTTAAACAAGAATTACCAAAGGTCTGTTATATTTCATATAGGACAAGAGGAAATGGCCTCAAGTTGCGCCAGGGGAGGTTTAGATTGGATATTAGGAAAAATTTATTCCCTGAAAGGGTTATGAAACATTGGAACAGGCTGTCCAAGGCAGTGGTGGAATCGCCATCCCTGGAGGTATTTAAAAGCTGGGTAGACGTGGTGCTGAGGGACATGGTTTAGTGGTGGTTTTGGCAGCGATAGGTTGATGGTTGGACTTGATGATCTTAAAGGTCCCTTCCAACCTAGACAATTCTATGATTCTATGATTTTAAGAAAAGGAAGGTCACACAAAATATGTTAATCGTTCACAAAGTAAGAAAGAATGATCAAAAAGATCAACACTTGTTTTCTAAATCTTGAGTTTTTTCTCTTACTCCTATTCCTGCCCCCTTCTGCTTACATTAAAGTGAGAAAGGAAGAAATTTGAAGTGTGAAACTTGTGAAACAAGTGAGCTTTTCACAGCCATCATCTACAGCCTTCTCTTTTGCCTCTGGTGGAGTCAACACACCCTTTTCCCAGTTTGTCTCACCCAGCCTTTCAGATTCACTGATTTGGAAACTTCTGATAACCTATTCTTCTTATTCTCACACAAACTGTTAGAGTAATGTTTGAGAAGAAAGATTAGCCCTCCCATTGTAAATCAACACCGGTCACTAAACTGATAATACTTACATATCTAGCTAAATATGTGGTATGAATAGCTTTTACAGTATTTTTGCTCTTGTGTAAAGAAGACTAGATATAGAGTCACTTACTGGAGGAAAAGAAAATCAGTAGCTGATAATACAAGATTTTCTTGTTAACACATATTAAAGACTTATCTAAGACTAATGAATAAGTTCTGCCAATTCAAGATATCAGGTTTTCCTTGTTATCTTCATCTAGAATGGCTTATTAATCAATTAAAACAGAAGAGGTCTTGAAGAAAAAAAAAAAATCAGGAAGAAATCCAAGCAAGGATTTACAATGTCATTCAAGTAATTCACTAAGAAAAATGTTAATTGGCTGTGCCATCTTTTCCCAGAGTCCTTGTCCTAGATCTTTGCAGCTCTGCAGGAAATGTGGTTTTAACTTTACCTTTATATCCCTTCATAATTTAGCCTCCTCATCTCCAGCTGATCTAATATAGCTACATGCTTTTACGCCCTGGCTTCTGCTACAAAGGTCATTGCCCTTTCTCCTCAGATTTCTAGTTAAACATGAGGGAAATTCCTGATCCAAATTTATGTATGGACCCCTACAAAACATGTTTAAAGGTTCATTATGAGCATAAGGTTCTGCTTGCTGACCATGACTAGGAACAAGCAATGAACTCCATCTGCACCTCTTTTTCTCTGTTTCTTTTTCTGGTACTTTTAATAATTATTGTTTTCTTTGCTGTACCACATTCTACTTCAGTTTCCCTTCTTAAAAACAAACCAAGCAGCTAACAAAGCTGCACCAATTAATCTGCTGAGATTTATAGGGGTCTCCTCCATTTGTCATCTGCTTTGAGGCTGAGCAGTGAGGAAGGATTTTCTCTCCTCTGTTATCTTGCAGTGGGAGGGAGACAGGGTTTGCACTGCCACCATTCCTAACTAATTTCTAAGTTATGGTCACTAATCACCCCAGTCTCATTAAACAGGTTTTGTTGTAAGGACAATATATTAGTAAGGACAATATAATATAATTTGTTTTTCTTCCTGTATGAAAGGATGCGTGAATCAGTGAGCCTAATCCTTGCTCCAGAAATGTTTAACCCTTTAATTGTGTGTGGAAAATACAAACAAGCATTATTGAGCTGTAAAGCCGATGATCAAAAATGTAGGTTTTTCTCCTCCATTCCTCATTTGGAGGGTATGAAACTCCCCTTCCAAAAATCCTTAGCCTTTACAAACCTATCAACATAGGATGTGTGTGGACATCTGAATAGGCCATGTCTTGCAAATCATAGGCAACACAAGCAGCAGAAACTTCTGGGAAATATTAAGTATTAGTTGAGGCAGCATGATGTGATTTCACAGCTGCCAGCACAGGCAGTAGATGTGAGCGGGTGTCCTAACTGCTCATACTGCTTCCTGGGATCAGGAAGCAAATCTCCTGCTCCGATTCCTGCCTATTGCCTTACCAATAGCGGGACTTTGTAGCTCTCCTCCTGCAGATGCATTTCCCTGGGTTACAGATGCCAGACCCGATGCTGGAAAGTGCTGAGCTCTCAGCTTCCACTAAACTCACCAGGTACTGCTAGATCCCGGTACCACTAAGAAGTACCCTTAGAGTCCCTATTACATTTAAAAAGAAACATAATCCCAGATTGAAATTAATAAGGCTAATTAGTTAAAAATAAATAAGATGTATAAATTGCTGCAGTCTCAATGAAAGCCCAAGGGCAGCTATTTGTTTCTTAAACCAACTGAGCCGGGTTTCTACGAGGCAATAGATACAGTGACTCAATTGTCTCTGACAGTTTGCTAAAATATGAGTATAAACCCTCATACTCCTTAGGCATAAGAAAAGCTGATCAATACTTTTTCTAGTGTGCTTATATTAAAAGGATTCGTAACGGGAACTGATTGGAGGAAAGGTTGTAATTTTGCTTTGCGGTTTTATAGTCAAATCCTAGTCCATTGTGGAGGGACTGTTTATGTTGCTACAATATAAATACTGAGTAAAAATATTTCTCCAAGGCAAAACCAGAGGCTGTGTGACACAATCTTTGGAATTTAGCACAGTTTGTTATCAGAGTTGTTCTCCAGCTGTTCCCCGCAGAGGGAATTCTTCCTGTGTGCAGGCACATCCCCTCGTGCACACACGTGCACACAGCCAGCCGTTTTCAAGTGTCTTTTTTTCCTCTGCTCAAAGCTCGGTTTCTGACTTCAAGGGGCTGCACAAAGTACCCCTCTTAACCCCGTGTCACCCCTATTGTCAGAAGTGAGCTCAGCAGCACTGAAATAAATCCGGTTTTAAGTATATCAGGGTGAAACTCGAGTATCGGGAAATCTGTTTGAAAGAGCAGATCTGCTGGGGTCAGCTGTGGTCTAGAAAGCGCTGCCGCACCAGTGACGTGCAGCAGCGTGGGGTTTTAGAGAAGAGATTCATCAGCCCTTAGAGGGTGAGGAAAGAAATCCCAGTTTAATCTGGTACCTTTCTTCACAGGACCCACATTCTCTCATGATCCTGACACTCTTTGTCAAAAGGGAACCCCTTAGGTTCTCGTATTTGGGTAAGCGATCACGAATGTTGCTACTTTTTGCATATGACATTTTTGCTGTGGCAGGGAAGTCTAGTTAATACACCCCCTTCAGGTATTTGTAGGAGGATGCTAGTAACGCTGTTCCTGAAATGCCAGGATTGCGGGGAGGGTAGCATATGCTATTAATGGGATAAGTACTTCTGGTGTGTAACAGCAAATATGTCTCATGATAGAAAGCAATTGCAAATCCTCTGAACAATAGGAAACGCTCTGTGGCATAAATTACCTTCCAGAAAGATTGTGATTCTTTGAAAAAGGTAAGAAGCAGTAGAGGGGAAATGTAACACGGGAAAAAATATTTATGTAGAAGAGTAAATTGTTTTTGTTTGAATTCTGTGGAAGCAGTCTTTCTAAATACATTCTGTGCGTGATCCTAGCAGTGGCATTAATTACAGTAAGCCCGCATTTGTTGAGCTTCTAGCTAACGATCAGATCCAAACATTTTAAAGTTTCTGAAGCATGTATTTCTAAAGGAGGTGAGAACTTTTGAGTGCTACCGAATCAAGTCTATCGCTCCTGTGAAGTAAGCCCTTCCTGAGTCATAGTCTTCCTTTTGGTGGATTTCCATTACATTCACAGGACAATTAGACTTGTTGGGATAAAAGTAACTCTCTGAGGCAAAAGAAGTGCAGAGTCATGACCCTAAAGCCATTTCTAGGCAAGGCGGACCTGGAGAGCTGTTATTCCCAAGGGGAATTGGCCAAGCTGTCTCAAGGTTTTACTTCTACTTTGCCCCATCCCTGGAAGTGTCCAAGTCCAGGCTCGATGGGGCTTTGGGCAGCCCGGTCTAGCGGGAGGTGTCCCTGCCTGTGGCGGGGTGGTTGGAACGAGATGGTATTTAGGGTCCCTTCCCACCCGAGCCGTTCTGGGATTCTCTGCTGGCCCCCGCAGCACCTCAGAGCGGTGGCGGAGCGCCGGTGCGCCCACGGCAAGCGTGAAAAGTCTCCGTCGAGCTGCCGCAGGAGGCGAGGGACCCCGCTCCCCGGGACGCGGGGCGGCGGTGGTGGCGGGGCTCCCCCGCGCCGGGGCGCTCCCGGCCGCTGCGGTGGCGGCGCGGGGCCGGCAGGGGGCGACCTGCGGCCGGCGCGGCGCGGCGGGACCGGGACGGGACGGGGCGGGCTCCGCTCCCCCGGGCAGAGACCCCCGCGGCAGGCGGGCGGCCCCGGAGGAGCAGGGTCAGCCCGGCTCCGGTTTGCCCTGGAGCCGCGCAGCCGCCTCCCCAGCGCCCGCAGAGCTGGGAGCGCGGGTGCCGTGGGTGCAGGGTTGTGCTGGGTCTCCCTGCGCCATTCCCGATGCTCCTGGCCCAAGAAGGGGCTCCTCGCCCTGCTGTGGAAGGTGAGGACCGATGCGCACCTCGGCACAGGGCCGGGATGCCGGGGAAGCTGGCAGCAAGCGAGGAGGGATAAACTCGGGCGGAAATCACAGAATGTTAGGGGCTGGTAGGAACCTCTGGAGACCATCTGGTCCAACCCCCCTGCCAGAGCAGGTCCACCTACAGCAGGTTGCACAGGGTGGCATCCAGGTGGGTTTGGAATGTCTCCAGAGTCGGAGACCCCACCACCTCTCTGGGCAGCCTGTGCCAGTGCTCTGCCACCCTCAAAGGAAAGAAGTTCCTCCTCGTGTTCAGGTGGAACTTCCTACATTCAAGTTTGTGCCCGTTACCTCTTGTCCTGTCACTGGGCACCACTGAAAAAAGCCTGGCCCCCTCCTCCTGGCACCCTCCCTTTAAGTATTTATAAGCATTGATGAGATCGTAGATCATAGATCGTAGATCTGAGCTGATGTCGTAGGGAACTGTTTGTTTCTTTGAACCTCACACTTCATTTTGGGAGCTCCTCGACACAGAGACTATGAACGAGCCTAGATCCAGCAGATTTGCCAAGTGCTGGGCAAACACGGCCGTTGGGCTAGCTGATGTGAAAGCACCGCACTGCATAAAGGGTGGGTTACGTGTAATGCAACCAAACCTATCCGGCAGAAGGAAAATGTCATTTTCCCCCTAAGATTCTGTTGCACAAGCTCCTCAGCACCTTCGCTGGGTCAATTCAACTCCCAGCCCTGGCACTGAGTTAACCCAGTGGAAAGGGAATGCCAGAAGGAGCCAGGGGAGGGTCAGCACAGGTAAGAGGGGAAGGCAGAATGCAGGTCCTAATAACAAGTTATTTCTCCTGAGCTGACTCCGGCGGGCGGGTGTGTTGATGACATGACTCACCTACAAACTATGGTGCATATGAAAACTTGACTTTGTTCAATAAAGTACATCACATTGTAAACCTCGTCAGCAGTTGCATCAAGCCGGAGCGTGACACCTAATTCAAAATGACTGCAGCTTGTTTTCTAAACAGGCAAATATACGGATATATTTTCTGTAGGCAATAAAAGTAACTATTAAGGAAGCCGCAGCTTAGGCAGACAGAGAAGAAACTAGGTAATTCGGGAATTGAAAATAAAAGTCTGTCATGGGACATGGAGCTCTTTATTCAGAGGAGAAAACCCCTCATTTGGAGATAAAATTGCCAAGCAATTTTGTTTGATTGCCAGAGCATCATTAATGCAGATTAGGCCCTGGAACCAGAAAAAGAGGAGTTAAGGCTTGCACACCGGGGCAGAATTAAGATACTTCAGACCCCAAGCCTGCTCTTCAGGCTGGCAGTAGCCACTGGGAAGTGTGTGCTGGTGTTGCCTCTGCACGTCAGCGTGTCACCTCCGCTTTTAATAAGAGGAGGGAGGAAGTAGCTGGGTTGCGTAGCAGAAATGCGTTCATGCTGGGAAGCCACCTGGTGGAAAGGCACCTTTGGGTGGGGAAGTGTGAGTCTGCCTGGCTGTGTGGAAAAGAGGACCAGTAGGTCTTGTTTCAGAGCTGCGTATCGTAGGTCATGTCCTCAGGGGAGCAAAGGATTTTTGTCTTTGTTACCCTGGAAATTGCCAGCTGGGATGCTGGAGGTGAGTGATGTGTACTTAAAACTATGTAAATGAGATATTTGATGGTACCCTGCATCGAGTCAGCAACTGGGCTCCTCCTGTTGAGCATGTTAGGAATTTCTCTCAGCTAGGCTTCCCAACAGTTGGAAATCCCGAACAAGTATAGGAAACTGCTGAAAATAGAAGGGTACAGCTGGGAGAACCTGACCATATGAAGCATGTTTGAATTGCCATAAAGTGTAGTGAGTACATGAATCTGTAGAGTTCATGATCGTTATAATATTCATTAAAAGGTCTATTATTGCCGGGTGACATTAAATTCCTGCCCTCCTTTTCCTTTGTGAGTGATTGTAAGCCTGTTTGCACTTTACTAGGATGCTATAAAACTAAGGGTGCCAAATGGTCAGAGCTGGATAATACTTCTGCCAATTTTAGAAGACAGTCTAAAGCTGGCGTTTCTTGTTTGTCTAGCATCCACAATTACTCTTAAATTAGTATAATTTGTTTGGTTTATTATAGAAATATAGAGCGTGAAATTCTGTCCTCAAAGAGAGATGCCAACTCACTGGAGACAGAAAAGCTTTTTGCTCTTCTCATGTGGTAGGGTTGAGCCTGTAGTAATAAGCTACATAAAGACAAAGCCGTTGCCTGCGAAGGAGATACTTCACTTTCCACGTACAACTCACCGTATACAATAGCACTAGCCTATTGGATAAACTTCTGGGGATGAAGTCATGTTTGTTTTCTTTGCAACTGCATGGACTGCCCCACTAATTTGCTTTTTTAGTCACCTTGAGCACTCCTGAGCAGGAAGTGACAGAAGGGTGTCATCACGCTCATGTCGTCTTTGGCTTCTCCACCGATACTGTCAACAAGCCAAAACGTTTCAGCCGATTAAAGGTTTAGGCTGAGATACTGATGCATCTGCTCTCCGAACAATTCTTTCCTTATAGAAACATGTAATGACCTTAACTTGGATTAACAGTCCATTAACTGGGTTGGGCACTGCAACTTCATGGGAGAGCACTAACCTCGTGTTGGAGCAATGGTGAAGAAACCATTGTATTTACAGCGAGCTGACCTGTAAAAGCAAAGTGGTTAAACTCCTGCTCCTGCTCTGGGCAAAGCTACACCCATATGTTCACAGGCTGCACCATGCTCCTTCCTCTCCACCTGCTTTGGGCCTTTAAGCATTCAAGAGTTTAAATTTAGACCACTTTGAGGGGAAAGAAATAAAAATCAAAAATGCCTCCTAAAACTTTCTAGCAGTCAGGTATCAGTGTTTTGGGTGTGTGGGTTGTTGTTGGTTGTTGTTGTTTCTTTCTTTCTTTTTCTTTTAACCCATATAATTTCATGCAATTGCGCTATCAAACAGTCTTAAACAGTTCAACTAAAGTAAGACATGATAGTATTGCCAATGTTAGCAGGCAACTGTCACTGAAAAATATTTACATTTCACATTCGCAAGGCTGCTTTTTTGCCCCTTTTAACTTTCCACTGTGAGAGGCATTTTTAAGGACGAGAGAGTACGGAGGGAGCTGGAGACATTCATATTGAAAAAGAATGATACAAAGTGGTTTTCTGAGCGTGGAGCTGATCCAAATGGGACGTTTGCAGTGGAAGGAGTAATGATAGGGATAGTGAACCCTGAAGACGGACAGTGGGTCATGTACGGGCTTGCAAGAGAGCGTAGTGGGAAAAAGAGGAGCTCTTTAATTTTGGGTTGTGTGTCTGGAGAAACATCTCTGTGTAGCACGTGTAACTCCTCTCCCTGTGAATCAGGCTGGAGAGGTTAGCGAGGTTACCTTAGTTTTAAGGTTAGCAGGCCCTTTGCCTGGCTTTGTTAGCAAGGAAGCAGTGGGATTTCCTGCTACTTCAGTGAAGACGCTACTGGACCTGGGAAATGGGCCACAGACTCCCAGGAGTGAAGCGTGACCCAGCCAAGGGCTGGATGCTACTGGGACAGCTCACACAGGGTTTGTCACGGTGCCAAGGAAATGTGTGCCAGGTGTTGGTCATCTTTGTGCCGTTCCAGGTCTTCCACCCCTGGGAGGAGCTCACATGGCTGAGCTTTGCCCTAAGTCACGTTCTGCTTAGGGCTGTGGCGCTGGATTTATGGTGTTTGGACTGCCCTTGCTTGCCGGAAGCCTCGTCTGGAAGTGCCTGGGGATACACCTGCGGTGCTGGTGACCCCCTGCTCTCTGAGCCTGTGCCGGGAGGGGATGGCTGTAGCGGCTGTGCTGAACCCCGGTGGGCCCCACGGTGGTGGCAGCAGCACGATGAGGATCCCGCTGCCCCGCAAACCGCCCCCCACCCCGCACCCCTATCGCAAGGTGAACCTCCGTGGCCGCTCTCCTGCCCCAGAGCCAGCCCCGAGCCA